>WOGN01000956.1:0-21214 GCA_015342105.1 Leptinotarsa texana | reverse complement strand
ATCGTACTGACTCTGATGTGTTTATTTTAATATCATCAATATTTATTGTGAGATTGTGTGTTCGCCTGAGGGAACTTGTAAACTCTATGAACACCATTTTGTCTGTATTGTTAATTAGATGTTTCACCTCACACCAGTGCGCAAATTCCTCTGTAACCAATTTAATTTTCTTTTGGAATTCAATTATTGAATAAAAAAAGTAACTACTTATAATTGAAAATAATAAACAACGATGATATATGAGAAACTTACTTTTTTATATAAGTCTTGATTAACCATTGAGATAAGTCTTAAAGATCTCAGAGCTAGTACTAGAGTGCCACCAAGATTTAGCCAAAGCCTCCTGAGGTGGGTTAAAGGGCACGATAGGAGTAAAGATAATTGCATTGCTGACTCTTTAGCCAAGGAAGCGAGTGGAGTAAGAATTTAAGGACCCAGATGCACCTACGGCCTGATGATTTCGACAGTTGGGATACTAGCCAAATGTTACACCCATGATCAATTCCTGAAGAGATGGAATGAAATCAAAGGATGCAGTCTTGCCAGGATCACCTGGGCGACCTTGGGAAGCTGGCGCCGAAGAAATATCTGGCGATGACCAGAAAAAACCTACGCTTAACAGTAGGGTTTTTCTGACTGGTCACCTCCATATTAAGGAGCTAGTGAACACACTTCTATACAGGAAGTGTGAACAGGAAGATGAAACTGTCAAGCATGTCTTATGCTAATGTTTGGAGTTATCGTCAATAAGAGACTGTGGGTTCGTCGAGTCTTGGCCTACACCGAAATAAAGGAGATATCTCCTAGTGACCTGTCCAACTTCCTGGAAAGGACAGGAGGACAACTCCTCGGGAGGATGTACAATGGGTCACATGTGGCCTAAGTGCTGTGGGACTACTCTACAGATACAGAATTGAAAAGCCATTTTGATTTCAACCTTGATACTATATGCCACTGGTATTAGTTATACCTGTTTGAACAGTTTCAAAATATAACTACAACTAAATCAACTGAAATTAGTAAATTGCCAAGGTATATTGAAAAAAACTGTTTCCATTCAAAACAGTCAATATTTTCAATCAGTCTCTCGCATTCTCTATTCAGCTGGAGATTCTTTTGTTATGCCTAGACATTTTCAAATATCAAAAATATCCTTACTAAATATTATATTAAAAGACTTTATTTGTGGAAAATAATTTTTCCACATCTGAACTGTCTATCGCTACCCATGATGTTTCCGGACCAGATTTCTTCGATTTGGAATGATCAAGTCTCCCCTTGTATAATTCTCAAACTCATTTAACAAAGTAACCATAAAGCAAGGCAAGAATTGGTATTTCTCAAACTTCTTATATACTTTGAATTTTCTATCATGTAGAAAATGATGGAGCTACTGCTAGTTTTTCATCGTGAAAGTTAGCAAATTTCCTAATGCACAATTAAAAAAATAAAACTGAAAATGTCACATTATTTCCAAACGTATCTGTTATCACGATCCCTCCGAAAAGTTGCTAGTACTGAAATTGTGAATGTTAGTGTTTTCGAAATTCGTCGAAGGAAAAAAGTCCCCACCCTTCCCTCTAATTATAGGTATTTGAAAAATTCACCTCTGATATCATACAAATTTACATGCAGCATTATTTATCTGATGACAAAAGTGGATGTACTGACATTAAATTTTTTCATTTATTTTTTTCAATTAGAGTATATTTTCACGTGTTTCCTTTACATCAGTCTGATTATTACTGAAACAAATCATTGTTTCAAGACGTATAATACAGTATTCAACGTATTTGGATTGTGTATTGGACTCAAATAACATTCCTACATTCACAATTTCCCTCGCGGGTTTAATTTTTTCTTTTTCGTGACAGATACATTCAAAATCTCTGTAGACTTCCAAACAAAAATCTGTTCAGCTTCTCCCTGAGAAAAAATATGAAATTGACCTTAACCCTATTCTCTCCATAAGAAACAATCACGTAATACCCACATTCTAGACCTTAACATTCTAAAACCTTTTCCGTCAGTCATGGCATGTCAAGATATTTTTCAGACACACTCAGGAACATGTATCAACTCAAGTGTACATCTGAATGAAATATTAGAATATGAAAGACAACCGACAACTAACAGCGAGAACAAATAATCCTTGAAGATGGTCGGTCTACTCACCTCGAAAGATGCACATGTGCTAAAAAGCCATGAAGTGACGAAAAAAACCAAATGGTGTGCCATGTCTTACTCCTGGAACAAAACATTATAATTAATGTGTGTACAAATGCAAGTAAATGTGTTATAGTCAGTCGGTCAATGTAAAAAGTTCAAGGCGGAGGAAATACAAGTGTTTCTGTATGATCACATTCTGTATTGGGTGGGTATAGACACTCATAATAATGAAATAATCTATGCTATCTATACTATATATACTACTATAATAAATGTGAAAGTTTGTGAGGATGTATGTATGTATGTATGTATATTTGTGACTCTTTCACGCCTAAACGACTGAACCTAACCTAACGTTAGTTACAAATAAAAGTGGTAAAAACCATAGAAAGTTCTATTTCTCATTTCACGTGATGATCCTCTACCACATAGTAACTAACAGCTACATCCATAAAGTTATGCATATTCTGTTAATTCATGGCTCACCTTAAATAAATCAATTCATTTCAGTATTTTCATAAATTTTTCTCCAATATTTTTATTTGTCAGAAAATATTAGGAACAAATAAACATAGGAAAAAACATGTATTGTTATACATAGGTCCGTATTTGGAAAAATAAAGTTGAAAAAATTTAATGAACACAACGTCACATTGCAAACTGGTTTATATCGGATAATGACAAAATTGAAAAAGTATTGAAAATTTCTTTCCCTATGTTGTTATATTATTCGAAATGGACGCGGTAGAGCCAAAAAACGGAATTAGACAATACTTACTGGTTTTTGACAAATATTTCAAAAAAATACTACAATTCAACCAACCTTGTAAGTCCTACTGTTTTCGAGATATCAATAGTGAGATCAGTTAAATAACGGCCTGCATAATGAGAAAGTTGAAGACAATGTAAGAAAATATCTGACTATCCTCCTCAAAAAGGTATGAGACACTATGGGATCAGGAATATATTCATGAAAACATAAAAATTATTACTATAACTTCCAAACGTTCTGTTATTGTTATTTAGCAGGTACTATTTTTGTAAATTAGAGTTATAGAGATATGAATACTACAACAGATTTAACGTTTGTCAGATTGAAGAGTTTTTAAAACACTTTTCCAAAAGCACGCCACGGATATCCTATTTCGTTAACCAATGAAGTCTAGTACCATTTATCACTTCTAGGAGAACGACTGTAGAATATTAGATCATTGCTTTGAATTACCAAAACGAGTACATGGCACTAGATCCCTGGATTCTTACAAAAATCTGGAAATAACAAAGATAACAAAGTGTGGTCTGCAAACTATGAACATCGGCACATATCTCATTCCAAATAGCCTATTGTTAACTAGCTTATTTAACCTTCCTTGTTCGAGTTTATGAATTAGTTTGGAGCATTTCCTGATAATGACAACTTTGTTCACCGAAATGATTTTTCATTAATTTCAATTCACCACTTCTTTAGGGTTTCTTGTAGACGATACCTATTTCAAATCAAAATGTGTCGTTGATATAAATTGATTGAAAAAGTAGTTTCTCTGTGACTCTATATTCGTAAAGCGTGTAGTTATTTCCAAACATTTTTCATTGATTTTTGTTTCTTCTTCCTCTCTACACAGTTTTCCCATTTTCATATACATATAAAAATGAATTGAGAACCAAAAATGTTTTCTAAAATTTAAATTCAATCTACTGTATTATATGTTTGTGAAAATATTATTCGTAGGAATGACTCTTTTTAAATATTGTAACTAATTAATTTTTTCTATGCTGTAATAATTAACACCAATATTTTCATAACTATTTCGATTTGTTTTTCGAATTCTCTCACATATATAACCACCGTCTTTCGAAATATCCTTTATTATGTTACAAATATACTCATGAATATGGAAATCACCCAATGTTTTCATTCCATTATGCACTAGAATAGACGAAATATCAATTTTTTGCGATAAACAAATCCAAGATACATTAAAAGTTTGATCCTGAATTATCGAAAACAACTTCATAATTATTTTAAAAAAAAGTGTTTCCCTTCAAAACTTTCAATTTATATCACCGATTAATCGATCTTGATATTATCCTTGCTCCAAATCGTTTTTATGGTAGAAAAAGCATCAAAGCATAAATTAAATATTAATTAATTGATCACTATACTCACATTATATCCAAATGCATGGTTGAGAAATCGTATTGATGTTACATATGTCTAACCTCTTGGATCAACTCTTCGAATTCCCAAAATTAATTATGTCGTTAGATATAACCCAAAAATTTCGAATGGCGTATCGATTACATTTTTTCCATTCCTCTGTTCCACTGTCACATTGAAATGCATATGCAAACACTTTTTTTTAATAACATTTTTTTTTAATCAATATTCGTGCCCCAATAATCAAACATGAAATATAATACTGTTAGTGAGAACAATGAGTACCATTAATTATTTGAAAATGCACTTAATATGTAATATAGAGTTGGACTTGTTTGGATATTAGGAAACGACGATGAAATCTCTTCCTACGAAAACTTCATCTACGGAAGCGACAGAAGACTCAATTCTTAAATATCAAAGTCAACATTTCCTTATTTTCAACAAAATTCGTGGAAGGCTATCTAATCCTTGAATATACGACTAGCAGACAACAACGTAACCCTTACAATTGAGTTACTTAAATATCAATACACAATTGAATACAAATAACGTACGATTGTTTTATTCATGATGATCGATATTCTACGGCTTAGAGTGAATTTCAAAAAAAGGTAACAAGTTGTTATAGAACAATTCCAATATAATAGGCACTAAATTCTCAGAAATATTATTGCATTAAAACGAAAACATTGTTGTCGAGGTATTGATTCTATATATTTTATTTTTCTTCATCTGTTTAGTATAATTTCCGTACGCCACTGCAAGAGACAAACTGAGACAGATACGTCAGTCATTTCTGAGAATTTAGTACCTACTATTTTGGAATTGTACTAGAATGGAGCCACTTGATTTGATAAATTCAAGAAATAAAAAACATGCGTGGGTCAAAAAGTTATTCAATACATTCCACTAAGACCTTAAATATGTTGTTTTTTATAAAAAATACTAACTTTTACCCGCGGCTTCGCTCGCATTTATGCCATTAAATAAGTGTCAGTACACTAGAAATGAATCAATATATGAGAACTATAGTTTAATGCTTAGCTGGGATTATCAATTTTTAAAAATTATTACGTACGATGATGTTTCGAAAATTTAAAATATGCTTTATTGAATTGCTACAACAAATTTTAAACAAAAATAAATAATTTAAACTTTTAAAAATTAAAAACAATAAAGACAAAACTTCGTTGTTGGATAGATCAGGAGTATATAAGCTGTCTTGTGGCTCTTGTCCAAAACTATATATTGGCAATACTGGAAGAATATTTTCCCAAAGAATTAAAGAGTATTGAAGTAGTTTTGTAAATAGAAAGACCAATTTCACATTTGCAAACCACATTTTAACAGAAGGACATGAGTTCAATCATGAATACGATGTGTTACATTTAGAAGAGAAGAGATTGAAAGTCAATCTTCTAGATTGTTTAGAAATCAATAGATTCAGGAATTCGGGTAATTTACTGAATGATCAATTAGAATTAAATAACTCTCCGTTACTGAATATTTTTTCAAATGTGGAAAATGGTACATAAGCTCAGGTAATTTAATTCATTACAAACTTAGGTAAAAAATCAGGTACTTGAAATTCAGGTACTTCAAATTGTAGAATAAGGTATATATAACATCGAATGTGTAGAATTAGTTATTAAGACATGCCCGAGGAATCCATTGTATAGCGAAACACGAGTAGTGTTTTTGTAAAACTGTCTAGTGAAAATCACACAATAAAGTGTTTTAAGAATACGTTTGCGATGTAATGTTTTTGTGCATTTTATGATGAAGACGGACGAACAATATTTTTTGATAGGCAAAATTAAATCAAAGTTACTGTCGGAATAGATTTTTTTGTAAAAAGTACTTATTTGTGTTAGTTTATTGTGCCCAGAAAATTTGTCCTTTCTATTCCAGTACAAAGTTCTCCAAGTGTTAACAAAATTAATTTCATTTTATTGAAAAAAATCCACAATATGAAAAATGAACAAAGCATATTATCTATTGATACCCAATATACACAAATAATGTATTTCAACAAATATGAACTGCCAAACTGTCAATACGAAAGAGGTAATTTATAAGATTAGATTTCTGTTTACAAATCAATACCTGTCTCATTCTTATATTTTTTCAGCAAATAACGGCGGTTAGAACATTTTAGAGAAATTGCAATTATATTTAGTTTTGTTGACTTACCTTTTATGGGTAGTGGTGAAGCAGGCGGACTTTGTATTGGTCATAGATTTAATCATAATTATCCCCATATTCGTATTACACTATACAGAGAGTTCACTTCACTTCTATTGTAATTTCAAGACGCCTTTGTTGATACACAAACAAACTATTTTTACAGCCTACTAGCGCGTAAAGGGTTCCGATCCGAAGGCAATTCAAAAGTATAACTCACAAAGGAAGATTGACCGGAAGAAAAAAGTATCATGGATCCAAAGTGGTTTTCTTCAATGTTTTTAACGTTAATAAAAATATAAAAATACTAAAGAAATATTTCCAAGACGAGACATTTGAAGTAATTATTATATATAGATTGTGTGGAGATTATTTTATGAAATGAAAACGGTAATTTACTTATATACAGGGTGGCCCAAAGAAATCGCCCAAAAATTATTTAGATAGAACAACTAGATTCAATTTAGTTTATTTTCCCAAGAAACAATTGAATGCTTATGATTAGAGACTATAATTAACTACAAATATTATAAAATAACAAAAATAAAATATTTCACAATAAACAAATAACATATCTCGAAAAAAAATAACAACAATCTGTTTAAAAAAATCTATTTTTCCGTTAACCAGCTGTCGCACCCCTACGAACGATAATCCACAGAAGTCGAAACTTGTGCAAGCTAAGGATTAACGAGGTCTTACCTTTTAACGTGTTATTCCTAACACGGACCAATTAAATGCAGTCAAATATGAAATTGGTTTCAGAAAGTACATGTAAAAAACGAATTCAAGTTTTATTCTAACAACATGAAAACTATAAAATTCCACTAATTAGATTTTTTTGTCAATTGATATTTAAATTTTGTAATGGAATAGTGCTTCTTTATTTTAGCTGGAATTGAATTAAATATAATTATCCTATCGTAATATATCGACTTTTTTCCAAAATTTGTTCGTATTTTAATTTTTGACAGTAATTTGGTTTGTCCTGTGGCATGATTGTAAATATGTCCAATTCAAATAAAATTCAAGTTTGATTTCTTTGTATTATTTTTAACAGAATGAATGAAACAGTGGATCTTGAGTTTATAGAGTGAATTTAAGTTCAATAAATAGTTTGGATTATATAAGTTCAATGTTGGTTCCAAATATGATGATTTATAAATGTTTCTATATATCAGAACTACCCCAAATATGTTAGGGGATTTTTTTGAAGTTTTAGTGTTATGCATCGTTAATGTTTCTATGAAAATTTTCGATCGGACCGGCCTAAATATATTTTTTGAGAGGATTTTTTTCAGTATATTTTTTGAAAAATGAATTGTTCTTTAATGCTTAAAATAATTAGCTATCTGAAATTACAGCAAAATTTGCATTCGGCAAAGTTACATTTCCAACTTCGAATTGAAAATAGATGAAAAAATATTCCCTTGTTCCTAGGTTATTTTGAAAACTTTGGCTTAAGCTTTCAAAATAACGGAAACAAGTGGTACCTTACAAGGTATTTTTCTGAAACCGGCGTTCAAAAGTTATTTGTTTTTAAAATAATATTAATACCTATTTTGTCATTCCCAATACTAACTTAGGAAATACGACTAATCTTTAATTGAATCATTACCAAATTTTGAAATTCAGTTTCAGTGAGAGGTAAAACGTTGACCATCAATTCCATTCAATAAAAAATACATATCCTACCATTATTTAATCCTTATTCCTTAACTTTTCTCGCATCCCGGCAAAAGAATAATGATTATACTTTATACGGAATACATCATCTCTTTCTTTTCTAAAGACAGTGTGAGTTACGGATATTTTAACACCTTGTATAACATTCATAAAAAAATTGTCTTTTTTCAATAATCTGTCAATATCAGTCTTCATAAAATTAAACTATGCCAGTATTGCATTGTCAAATTAAATGATGACTTTTAATATAAACTGCATACACAAAAGAAATTGCGCTGGCAAACATTATTTTTTCCATGTTTGATGAACTTTATAAATTTTATCATAAAAGTCAATTGAAAAATATTATTGTTATTGAGGAATTATACCGAAAACCACTTACCTTGGTTGATGTTTGGTAACTGAAACGTCCAGAGTGCATCACCCCTTGAATAACAACTCTTATCTAGAATATTTACAGTTTTCACATGATGGGCAGTATTTTAGAAAATATGTTGAACCTGAAAAAGCTTAACAATAACGACAGTCCCAGTAATTCTTGTAAAGGCCACTTCTCAAACCTTATGTTTGTGTGTTTATTTCATTTGTTGAACGCCTTAAGTATACTTATTTTATTAATAACGATATGTAGTACTAATTATAAAAGTAGTACTTGTTCCTGAAATGGTGAGCCTTTGTCTTAGCGTTATTCCACCTAATTATTTTTGTTTTTCATAGTTGTATCTCAGAGATTTCTTCTTGAAATGGAAACATGGAGAAAATAATACTGTATGTAGAAAATATATTTTTTTATCCTATAGTTCAGAACTGAATAAATTTATTGTTTTGTAACATTTGATTTAATATTCGAAAACTTCATTTTTTTGAAAACTTTGTTGAATGGTTAAGTTGGTCACTGTTTATTTTGAAAGTTGAATTGTGAGAAACGTCCAAGGGAAGAAAGAAAGTGATTGAGTTTTCTCGCTCGCACAAGTTTCGGCTTCTGAGGGTTATCGTTCGTAGGAGTGCGACAGCTGGTTAACGTTAAAACAGATTCCCAAACTGTTAGATCTTGCATATAAGTTACTTACATATAAATACAGGTAGAAAAAGCCCTCCCAAAACAACTAGTTTCACATGAACATTGAATCACACGAAAGAAAAGGTACTTTTGAAACTTTGATGATGAGGGCTCTTTCTTCTGATTTGTGTCTGAAAGTAACTTCTATGGATGATTTACACATGTTTATAAAGAGCTTATTTTGAACTTAATTGCTTGCTTCCTTCCATTTGAAGTTTTCCACTTCTTTTGTGTAAAAGCCGATTTTTTTGGATAGAACAACATATCTAGACCTATCATTGTTCCATGTGAGTGAAATTTTACGTCTTTCATTTAATGTATTGTGTAGAAATCCTATGAATGATATCTGATTCGGTTCCATAACGAATGTTTGGATAAAAACATATAAAAGTTTTTGTTCTGTAATTTATTTTTTCGTGTAATTCATTGTTTATATGGAAGTAGCTGTTTCGAGGGGGCTTTTTCTTCCAGGTTGTGTCTGAAAGTTACTTCTTTGCATGATCTACATATCTTTGTATAGAGTAATCGATGTAAGTGAAATTTTACCTCTTTCATTTACTATATTGTGTAGCAATACTGTGAATGATATCTAATTCATTTCCATAACGAATGTTTGGAATACAAACTGAATAGAGAAAAGTGTTTTTGTATAATTCAGTGTTCGCATAAAAGTATTAGTTTCGAAATTATTTTTCTCTGGTGTAATTCAATGTTTATATGAAAGTAGCTGTTTCGAGAGGGCTTTTCTTCCAGTTTGTGTCTGAAATTTACTTCTTTGCATTATCTACACGTCTTTGTATAGAATTAATTTTTCGAAATTGATTGCTTCCTTCCTTTCATTGGAATATTTCCACATTTTGTAAGTAAAACTTCTTTACGCGCGCTTGACTTGAGGAGTAAACTAGTAAATGCGTAACAAAAAGTGTGATCGGGTGAGGCGAACGGAAGTTGAGAGTGAGGAGTGAAGAGAGTTACGCTTCGTATATTATTGTAGGTGCAAGAGAGAAAGCTGCGAGTATACATTTACGGTCAAGTAGGCTCTGAAGAATTAGGAGAGAACTGTCATACGTTGCCACTAATTTTGGCAGGAGAATTCGATGTTAATTTTGCGTCCGAAGATGGACAACTCTTGATGAACTTTCTAGAAGATGAATTAGAACTTTAAACTCAAAAATCATATGTATCATGTATTTTATTTCTCATATCATAAGCCTAGTGTATCGATCTACAATCAACCACAGTAAATACTGATGTATCCGATAATGAAAATAATAAATTAAAATAAAAAATCTATTCAAAAATGTAAATAAATTGATGTATTGTTAGAAAATTAATATATGTATATACATGTGTATATTATACATATATAAACATATATACAAATAGATGGAGCTAAAGAATGTTTACTTCAGTTTTGTGGTTTAAAGCACACTCGCTTTTTTCGTATAAAAATAGAGAAGCTAAAACTTTTCTTTACCAAAAACTAATGTACCCGTTTCTGTGTAAGAATGAAAATATTTAAAATACTTCTGTGATAATGAATTTATAATTTTGTAAAAGTATTTCATTCACGTAAAATTCCAATATGTTCAAAGCAAACCAATTTTCGTCTATGCAGAGCACTGAACATTTGAAAGTAGAATATTTGATGGTTTTCATTGTGAAAGCTAACATTTTCTGAATATTAGCAAGCAAAATGTTCATCACTTATTGAATTCAAAGGCTACATCCTTGTGGAACATCACACAATATGATTTATATTCGTACAAATGAATCTTATAACAATAATAACAATTTATTTCCTAAGAAACATACAATGTTTATACTAGAGAAAAAAGATAAATATAGAAATCAACAAAAAAAGTGTTATTAATTGGCTTAAATTAAAATCTATGAACTACCTGAAATATTGACAATAATATAATGGTTTATAACAAAAGATTTTTTAGATTTTTTCAAAATTTTATCCGCACAATTGGTCAGTTATTATGTAATTTTGATCTATAAATTTAAAACCCTTGGATTTTTTGAATGCCTTGATGAATAGTTATGTTGATCACTGATTATTTCGATCACTGATTTTTTGACAAATGAATAAACGTGCAAAGTTTGAAGAATTTGTTTATCATCGACATGTCTAATATATTTTGTGGTTTGTATAAATTGATGGTATGTTCCTTAAAATCTCATTTGAAAATACATTTTATAGCTTCATTCTGCAGTATTTTCAGTGGTTTGAGTAGAGCATTTGATGGTGCTCCCTAAACTGATATACAATACTGCAATTTCGAATGAACTGAAAAGAAATGAATACATTTTGAATATTTCAGTGACAAAACATTTCCTAGAAGTTTGAGCTGACCGAAACCAATATTACTTCTAATGAAAGTTCAATTTTTCAACGTTTAATAATGTTTTTCAGAGGAAAATAAGTTATCTGAATCTTCGATGTTGCAATATATTGAAACATATTTAGTTTGAAGGCCAGTTTATCTTCATAAAAAAATTATTGACTTGTTGTTGAACTTGTATCTATACAAACTATTATTTGGATTCTAGAAATGACTTGTCAACAAATGAATTGGTATTTGAACTCTTCTCAATCAAATGGATTTCTATTATTCCTCCAGTGAACATTAAGTGAAATGATCTTTACTAATTCTGTTGGATTCATCGAGTATTGATCGTTTGATCACGAAGGGCAATCCATCCCGTTACAAATATGCGAATCGCAAAACAAAAAACATTCCTACCCGGCCTCTCACTCTTTTTTTCTATTTATAAATATCATTGTCGTTCATGTTCAGTTCCTCTACAGAAAAAAAATTGAATCTTGAAGACCCCGCTGAGTTATCGCTATTGGCTGTTTCAGATCCTGACAGGAGTAGCCTTGGTGACGCGACCATGGCAACCACAGCTCGGTTCGCAGCTGGAGGCAGCAGCAGTCCTCCCACTCCAACGCCAGCTACCACTCCCCCTGCTCAGCCTCAACAGACTCAGCTTATCGTACTGCCTGCTAGTCTTCAGGTAAGACGATCTCATCTTAAGTGATGCTTTATGTATTGATCGTCAGGTGAAAAATTGTTCATGATCTAGTGTTGTTGTGTTGTAACCAGTAGTCTGTGTGGAGGTTTTTGTGTAATATGTGAGGTTAGTCAGTAAGTTGAACTTCCAAATCATTTATTTTTCGAAAAAAACAATTCATTTAGAAAACAAAGCAAGATCAGGAATAAAGATTGTTTGTCAGGCTTCTAAAATAGGCAACCAACAATATTCGTTTGGAGTATCATTAGAAACAAACTATATTGAATTGATTTTTATAATCCTAACAAAGTTTTGTAATGTAAAAATATATTTCCCTTTGAATAAAGAATATTTGCAGGTAGTTGGACACAAAAGAGTGCAGTCAGTTTTCATTAACGATGGGAAATTGTCATTCAAATATTAATGAGAAAAATTGATGAATACATTTATTTTTGAAAATCCTATTCAATTAAAAATAATATATATGTTAAAAATCCTACATTTGAGTAATTGTTATGTATAGCCGTGACAACTGCTATTAGATTATATATGATATATAAAACCATTTTCTTTTACGGAGCCAAATCAGAAATGAAATAAAATGTTTTTACTATCTACTATCATTCATGTTGGCTTTTTTTATTTATGTAAATCTTTAATATTTTTTTGTGATGTAGATAAAATGAAAAAGACTGAATTACACTGAACATGGAATATCTAGATTGTGTAGCTTTAATTCCTAGTCAAATACACATGTATAAATTGAAGTGGTTATTTTTTTTTATGTACTTAATATACCATTATCACAATCTACTGAACTGTCTTGGTAATGCTCTCTCACTCATATTTAGCTTTTTTATACCACTAAAAAAGTTTTTATTTTCACTTCTTCATTAGATATACAGAATGGGAAGCTTCCAAAGAAAGGAAGAATACCTACTGATATTTCCTAGGAATATTGAATAACATTTTGTTGCATGAAAAAGTTTTAATATGACAATATTGAAGGTTTCGCGTAAAAACAATTATTTTCAGCTCGTCTATTATTAAAATTCTCTGAACAAATGATTTCTGTGCCAAACAATGTAATTAGGGGAGATAGTTGTTTCAGATGATTTTTTTTCGATTATAAACTAAATGAAATATTTATGAAAGAACGCACATTGTTTCTAAGCTTTCCAATTTTCATATTATATAAGTAGTGAGATAACTTTTTTTTCTAAAAATTAATTTCTTTGAAAAAAATAGTTTCTAATTTTTTGTCGAATTTTTATTTATTTTTATAGAATCTGATACCCAATAGATGTAATTTATAAGGTGTTGAACAACGTTTGCCAGGTCAGCTAAATATTATAGTTACTCCAAAAGGGAAGCTAAACAATTAGATGAAGGCTTATAGTAGGGACTCACAAATAACTATGTGATGCAAATTAAATTGAATTCATATAATGAAACAATACTTCCTTACCTTCTGCTTTGCTTTGCATTGCTTATCATAAACTAAGAGTTACTATACATTTCTCACAAATACAAAATAGATATTCAAGCAAAGTTTCTAATTTTTGTCTTGCTCTGTATAATGCTTTACATCAAAATATTACGACAATCAAAGTACAGAGTAGGTGCTGATTTTGACATATAACATAATCAACAAAATAGTTGAATGATAAAATTTTTATAAATCTGCCAAATATTGTTGCTTGTTTTCAAGAAATAAAATCGTTGCTGTGTCCATTTGTGGTAATTTATCACTAGGCAATAATATTTACCATCTAGCAACTAGAAATTCGAGCTGAAATGATCTGAAAACTGAGGTCTAATGATTGAGAGGTATCTGGTGAGTTCTGTAACAAAATGTAGAAACAAATTTAATAATAACTTGCATTCAACCTTTATAAATATGTTTGTATCAACGGTTTTTATAATTGTACTGCAGTGTTTACCTTTTCAGACTACATCATCGGGCACAATAGTGAATGGGGTACCTGTCATAGATGTTTCGGCTTTAGAACAAGCAGCGGATTCTAGCAACGAAAGCACTGCAACGGCTGATCATCAAACAGAAACACACGAAGCTGACCCACTTTCATCTGGATCTCCACATTTTATAACGGTTACAGGTTAGTACAGTAAATTCCTACCAATTGACTTTTTGTTATGACGTTCGAATTAAGCATGCAATTCTGATATTTTTACAAATCAGTCTTTATAGAAGTATAAAAAGTAGGTAAGTAAGTTTATTATAGAGACACTTCGTAGTAGTAATTTGAAAATATTGATTCAATAAAGATATCAATCTTTTATAAGATTATTAAGTCTGTGACAATGATCTATTCTTGGCCAGCCCCTTTTTTAATATGTATAAACCTGTTAACAAATTACCTCTGAAGGGATCAGTTCCACTTCCAGAACATAAACTAACTCTAAATTTTCAATAAATTTTCAAAAATCTTCATATATGAATTTTTCTTAAAGATTATTGAACCGTTGTACCAATCCTATAATTATTTATAACAATTCAATAAAGTACATCAATTCTGTTAAATTCCTAGTATTATATATTAATGAAAAATTATCCGGGACTAAATATATTTAAATTATTCGAAATTAATTAGCTCCCCTCATTAGTATTATATTCAAAATCATGAACTATATTCCTCTTGAATTTAAAAAAAATATTTTTCAGTCTTATATATTTTATTAACATTTGCATTATCTCATTTCTATTTGTGGATCAGCCAATAAATCCACAATTGAACCTTTGAAATATTTATGAAATAAAACTATCAAATGGATATAGAATGATTGTACTCAGAACTTACAGTAAATTTGTATAAACTAAAAAATTATTAGATTTGAATATACTATACAATCGAAAAAATTGTTGTTTCTTTCATTCAATAATGGATAAATCAAAATTTTCAAACAAACATTTTACAGAAATCAATGACATTCATAATCTTAACACTAGACAAAACAATATATTTTTTGAATAATAGACTTTATTAACAATACACATGAAAAACACTCAAATGAAGTCTTTTTTGCATATCCTTTCTGTAAATGTAGACTTTCGTTTATATGTTTCATTAGTTTCATAAGTTCATCAGTCATATGAGATCTGAAACTTCAACTTCATTAAGAATTCTAAATTATTCTTCTTAAAAAAGTATGAGATGAATAATTTTTATAAATAAAACAGAGATAAAACAGGGTGGTGTTCAACTTTTGACTAATTTAGACAATGAAGAACAAAATATAAACAGACTTCTATCTGGAGTAACGCATTGATGCATGATTAAGCTAGTTTTTCCAAAAGGCGACCTGTACTAACTAGGCTATTGATATTTTTAATGCTCACCACAGAAGCAGCCAATAGATCATACACTTCTTTAACACCTTTACAACCTACAGTAGGTAAGAGCACCATTCGTTTAAGCATGGCTTCTTTTTCGCTTTCGTTCGAGATACCTATAATTATCCCCGATTAGTTCAAAAGGACTCGTTTTGACCTTCTGTTATGAATATTTCAGCATATTAGTTTATTTCCAATGAATACATATGAATTGATAAACTTTTTGTTTCATTTCAATAACTTTATATTAAGTTTTTCTTGACTCCTTACAAAAAATTAATTTGCAAACATATTAGGCATTTTATCTATCGTAAGTTATTCTAGTCATTACCATATGTTATGATAATGTAGACTCTGTTGAATAAAAAAATTGGTATTGCATTTTCAAAATATTTCTATTTTTATAGTCTATAGATATTCGTCTATCAAAAAAATCTTCGGGTGAAATTTCAAACGTTACACTTCTAAATATTCACGAATATAACATCAGCCACGGAGATTATGGTACCATTTTCAATACATTTCAATAAGAAAAACAATGTTGCAAAATATATTGTTTTTATCGACCTTTTTTTGAGTATTCTAAAATTCCACAAATCTATCAAAAAATAAAAATTATAACGGAGAACTTAATACTTATTGTGGAAGGTGAAAATACCCATAAATACTCATTCAATAAAAGATACCTATGTTCATATACATTTTATTTATATTATTTTTCATATTATTGAAAAGTATTTGCCAGTTTTCAAACTTTATAAATTTGAAAGCATAATTTTTGGTTATTTATTCTACATCAAAAATTTATAGAAAACAGCAACAGCTTCATAAAAATCAATCTGTGTACTCGAATTTTTTCATATATGTGGAATTTCTTCTGAAACATTTGAATGGTATATGATGGAATTGACCGATATTTGATGAAAATCCATAACGTAATCAAAAATCACTTTAGTGTTTAGTTAAACTGGACTGTATAGTGAAAATCTCACAATAAAGTGTTTTTTGAATTTGAATGGTACAACTCAAATTGGCTCTTGTCTACTTTCAACAGTGGTTTTGACATGATCATGTCGATTTCATTCTCTAAATTTGATAATTTCTAAAGTGTTTTCAAGTAGAGGAAAGGAGTCAAATGATCACGATGGTAAAACGTGTGCAGATCATTTCAAAATATTTCTTTCTATCGATTGTAGAAATTATATGTATTAGATTCAACAGCATCAGTAAAAATAATATACAGTCCAATATATGAAATACCTTGAAATCATTCAGGACTTGAAATAATTTTTTGTTCAACAAATATTTGCAAGCATAAAAGTAAATAAACGAATTAAATGCTGGGATTCCTAGACCTTGCAATGATATGAAAATTTCTAGAACGTTAGGAACTTTATTTTTGTTGTATGTCGATAACATTTTGAATTATGTTTGAAAGATCTGAAATGTCGAATATGTATCCTCAAAAACTTGAAAGTATTCGAAAAACTTACATATATTATATTTTTGGAACAAATGTTGATTTTTGTACAGTTGTCAACCAGGAAGTTGAATCAATGGAAATTATTCACCTAATATACTTTGTAGTTCTTGTTTACAAGACATATTTCTGATCAATTCAAAACAAATTATTTAATGACTTACAATACTTTAACATAATTAATAGATACTGATATTTTCATAGTGTTTCACCAGTATAGAACGAAAGTTATTTTTTGTGGAGAAAATAAAAGTTTTTATCGACCTTATTCAGATATTTTCAAGTTCCACAATCTGAAATAAGTATAAAAATTGTGAAAAATGAAAATTTACAGAAAAAGTCGTTAAAAAGTTCCCCCAAATTATGAATTTGTTGCAATCAATGCTGGAATATCAAATAATTTCTGGTAAGTTTTTTTTTCCCTAAACATGCAATATTTTTTCTTTGACAATAATACTGTTCAGTTCAATGGGTTTTATCATGTGAACAAATGGATAAAATATATTTTTTTTAATTCAACTTTTGTTACTTGAACAATTTCAAAAGAGGTAAACTACATAAAAAATGTATTAACTACTATTGACAATATTCATCTCACATCAAATACATCATTGAATCTTGTGCATACATAAAAAACAAAATGAACGTCACGTCACTTCAAAAAAGTGAAATGAATGAAAAGTTCTCAAATTAAGAAATCATGAAATATTGTATATTTATAAAAAGAATGTTCCTTCATTAGATGTTTCTTTAAAAATGTTTTGAAAAGATCAATGGAATCTGTATCCTTTAATTCTGAGCTTAAATCATTGAATGCTTTGACTCCTTCAACAAAGACAGAATTTTGAAAAGTCTGTTTGATTATTAGGGCAGTTCAAAATTATAACTCATTTTAACAAATAAATATTTAGGTGCATGTCCTGTGTTTATTTTGAAAATGAATGAGCGAATTGAATAAAAAATAAATGAAATGAATTTAGTCACTTTTTATGGTGTCACTTGATGCAATTCAGTAATTGGTCCCCTTCATTTTGTGGATAAAGGGTCACTAGAAACCAAAAAGTCGTACCACCTGTGTTCCTTGTTTGTAATCTCAGATTCTAATTACAAGGGTTTCATTTTAATAAGAACTAATTCTATATTATTGAAAGCACCCTAACCCTCTGGTGTGTATCATCACCCTTTGTATGCCAGATAAAATTTGAGATGATACAATGGAGTGATTGGTGCACCTGATTGGACACACGACTGGCACACGTCACCTGTGTATATCGGATTATAGGTGAATCATGTTTCTTATTTCTTTATGTGACGGAAGCATAGGTGGACAAAACTAGGGATGTAATCTAGGTATCGAAATTATAGGTAGTCGAAAAATGTTGGGTGTATGCATTTCTACTTTTTGGTCAGTAGCTTTTTACAATATTCATAATATAATCAAAACTACACAAGTACTTATGTTTCATTTTTCAAAGTGGTAAAACTGCTACATTTTTCTAAAAGTTAGACGCCAAATCGTCAGTCTATTTTTATTGATAATTTAATCAATGGGTGCAGACAGACAATTTGACAAAATTTTATATTCTTTATCAATGATCAGGGATGTTATAGGCTTCTATTCTACATCCGGACTTTGTTGAATTATTGGGAAGTGACCCTTTTCAATGTCAAATCGTCCATTTTGAATAGATAGTAAAATTATGATTTGAGAATATAAAATATATTCACTTCGATGACGATGATGATGTTCACTCCTTGGATTCATTGAAACTTGCTGTCGCCTTGGAACTCACTCAATACCCATTTGAGTACTTTAGGTAATCTATGTGGAATCATGTGCTCTAAGCATATATAGGAGTTGTCAACAAGGGAGGGGGCTCAATGGTATGCCTTCTATTGCCCTCAAGGCCACATATTGAGAGTCAAACATCAAGGTTATATGACGCGCACATAGCTCAAGGTCAAGTATAACCCTTCAATGCCAAGAGTATGTTTAAAAAAATATGTTTTCCGTTAAACAGCTGTCGCCCCCATACGAATAACAACTCTCAGAAGTTGAGAAACTTGTGCGAGCTAAGGACTAACGAGGTTTTACCTTTTAACGTGTGATTCCTAACACGGAGACAGATGTGATAAACACTTGGGTGGTGATATTCAAGACTGAGTCACGGATTTAACTTTGAATGACCTTGACGACAATTAAGGTTGAATGAAAAATTTACTTTGAATGACCTTCTGTGTGGTCACTCAAGGTCAACCACGGTCAAAGCTAGAGCAGTTTGAAGATTACCTAGTCAAGGTCGTGTTACGTGGTCCAAGGTCGTTTTAAGGTCAAGTGGTGGGGTGAGGACTTCGCGAATTTCCATAAAATCTAACAATATCACACCAGGTGATTGAGTGGGCCATTCACAGGGACTAGAACTGGCTATCCACTGGTTTGGATGACTGTCATTCAACAACTCTCGAACTAGCTTGTCATAATATTGCTGAATCGTTGCATCATTTGGCTTTGTCTTAACTGTTTCATACTTTTTTACATCAAATCCATATCCTCAGGCTCTGGTGAATTTTCGTTCTAAAATATTGGTTCTTAATTCAATGTGGTTGGACAATACGGTCCAAAAGTATGCTAAATTATTCCCGGGTAATATCCACTGTTAGTTTATTAGTATCTAAGGACAAGACGATGTGGTTTTTTTCTTCTTATTAAACCGTCAAGTTTTTATTTTTGAACCAAATTTCATCTTTTTATTGTGCTTTCTTTATATCCTTATCCAACATTGTGGCAAGGTTGTGTTAATTTATGATGAATTATGTAATCTACAAAAGAAATGTATCTTATTAGTCAGTGGGATATGCTTGAAGACAGGCAGTAAACAAATCTAAAGAAATGAACATTAAATGTTCAAACCAGTCTCGGATATACCTACACAGTAGGTTGAATGGACTGACGCCTATCAGAAAACAACTACTCCACTGGCTAATACCACAAACGGCGTTGGATTATATCCGACAGGCGTCAGTGCAGGAATCTTCACAGAAAATTTCCTGCATATGAAATGGGCAATACAACTGAAAGAATCGACCTTCAATTTTGGAACGGGCGCACTGCAAACCGGTTTCGGGCTCATTAGCCACTCATCAGTGCAAGATAGTGGCCATCATCGACATAAAGTCAATGATATTCCATAATTGAAAATCGAAATTTTTTCAGAGTATTTCATTCCTCGTTCTAAGTTGGAGCGGTGCCCTTTCCAAAATTGAAGGTCGACTCTTTCAGTTGTATTGCCAATTGCATATGCAGGAAATTTTCTGTGAAGATTCCTACACTGACGCCTGTCGGATATAATCCAACACCGTTCGTGGTATTAACCAGGGGAGTAGTTATTTTCTGATAGGCGTCAGTCCAATCAACCTACTGTGTAGGTATATTCAAGACTGACTTGAACATTTAAAGTTCATTTCTTTAAATAAAAAATGTAGCCTATAAAGTCATTCATGTATCAAGAATGGGCCCAGTTCCGAACTGTGAAGTACTCCACTTATGATAGAGTAAAATTTTGATAATAAAATGAAATAAAATAAATTTTATTTTCTGTAGACATTACAAGTTATGATCATTAAAGGTGAATATAAAACTTTGAAAGATGTCTTTGTTCAATCCCCAGGTGAAGCACGTTTTTAATTTTCAGTTCTGAAATTACGTAAGAGAAAATATATTTTTTTTCATTTACAGGTATAAAAGTATATTTTTCGAATATATCAGTATAAATATGATTTGTGAAACATTTTCTAACTAAATAGCCCACGAAAATTGATGGCTACCCACAATTTCATTATACCTAATTTTCTCAAACATGTTATCTTTTACTACGTGTTTACAAAAATTGTCGTGAAATTATCTCGAAATTATTACAGCCCTTGAGCTATTACTACTGAAAATTTTTTGCCAAAAAAATTATCCTATCAAATTTGTCTATTTCTAGTCATGTGTGTCAAAATAACCAATGAAACCATCATTACACTGATAACTACCCATGGATAGTTTTCACGGGTAGTTATCACTTATGTCATGACATTGCTAAGCAACCAACA
>WOGN01000955.1:0-21221 GCA_015342105.1 Leptinotarsa texana | reverse complement strand
AATATTTGGCTTTTTCTTGTAACGCCAGTGATAACATCGGTAGTTGCTGATAGTCATAGTGAGAGGTAATCAGGGTAGTATCATCAGCAAAGAAAGTACACTTTTCCAGCAATAGAAATTGGCGCAAATCATTAATGTAAATGATAAACAATAACGGTCCGAGGACTGAACCCTATGGGACACCATGTACGTTAGTTTTTTTTTAACTATGACCTCTCATTGCTGACTTCAACAACTTGATAGAGATTTTCGTGGTTCCATATAGATCAACCCGCCGCTACAAGGAATCCGCTATACCCTGGGTGTTGCTAAAGGTTCTCTGGGGTCCTTAGCTAACCTTAGACTTTATAGGTCAAAGTTTGAGGTCAGCTTAGGACCCCAGAGAACATTTAGCAATACCAGGGGTATACCATATCAAATTCTAAATATATTAATATTAACCTCTCAGCAATTTATTTTATTGAGATTTTAGAGAATAACATGTTGTTTCAGGTTGAATCTGTTCAATGGACCTTCGACAGCATAGATGACATAACCAGTCAGGGCGAGCTGAGACCGTTGGCAGAATTTCTTTCAAAAAAACAGTTCGATTTGGTTATCAACTTGCCAATGAGGAATGGAGGAGCTAGAAGAGTGTCTTCCTTCATGACACATGGCTACAGAACCAGAAGGTTGGCAATAGACTACTCTATACCTTTGGTTACAGATGTTAAATGTGCCAAATTGTTGGTTGAGGTGAGTTACTTAAAAATTTTTCAACTAGTGCAGTTTTGTATTCAAGAAATGTTTTAAAGTTCTGAGTAAAAGTTAGTTCATTTTCAACAACTTTAGGTTATTGCTCAGTTCTCTTAATCACCACAAACAAATATTTTTGAGAATAGAAGTAAATAGAATAGAAGTAAAAATCGGTTCTGAAGTATTTGTAGTAACTTTCAATGTATTGAAATCATTTTTTTGTTCATAATGTAGGCGCATTGGTTATGTATTGGAGGAGATATAAGTCAAATCATTTGTATATGCATAAATAAGATCTAACTTCTATGAATTTGTTCTCGTAAGTTGTTTTATTTGATGGAATTTTATTTTGACTTCAATAAAACCTAGCAATGTTCAGTTATAATCTCTATTTTTATTTACATTAGCAAATATTCACTTTCTCCTCTTAAATTTTTCTTAGTAATCAACAAATCATTTGTTCCGCTAACTTAAAATAAACTTACTCATTACCCAACAAAGTCTTTAAATAGAATAACAAGGTTCAACGTCCAAAAATAAAACATTGCTTTTTCACAACTCTAATTTTTTATAAGTAATTAAGCTATTCATTTACTGAGAAACTGAAACTCTATAGTGGTAGGATACAACTGAAATCAAGCATAGAGCTTCACACACATTGGATTTTTTCATCAAATAATAGTAAGATATATTTGAACTGTATTAACACTGATTTGATTTTACACATTGATCTTGAGTAATCCGGAATCAACTCTAATTTGATTTCCTTTCCTTAAAACACTTCAGTCACAAGAACAAAACTTTTTTGTTTACTTTTTGACAAAAATTAGACTGGAACTATTTTAAATAGAAGGGATGTGGAACAAAATATAAATATTGATGGTGAGAATAAAACAAATACTGGTGGTAAGAATAAAAACAAACCGGAACCGGCTGCTGATATAGATAAATCTAGGACAAACAAAATATTCGAGGATATTTTGAGGTGAATATTTTGTGGTTATGCCTATTATTTAAAAACAGTATTCCTTCAACTATACATTGAAAAATACATAAGAAAGTTAATCAACTTCAACTTATTTTGAAGATTGCATCAGGTAAGTGTAAGAACTCAGTTGCTATCTTAGTGAAGAAACATTCGCACTTGAAACTTGAAAACAAAAAACATTACAAAACATTTTTTCATATTCCTAATGGAGTCACTCGAGTGTATATCACTCATTTATACATATTTTTTGGCATAATGTTTGTGATAACTGACAAACTGCTGGGTATTAAATAAATCCATAACACTCCATATTTCCAAAAAACACTCTTCAAAAGTATTCCACTTTGTAGAAAAATATTGGGACTTCCATATAGAAATATCAAGACAAAATACACCCAGAATTATAAAAAACGATTAATTTTGGTCGAATTACAAAAACTACTTCAATTCTTCGAGTTTTTAAAAATAGGGACTGTTGACAAGGCAAACTTTTGACATTAATAACTTCTGAAATGTAGGTAAAGTATATACTATTCTACTATTCTTTTTAAAGTATCTCTCTGAAGGAAACTAAATATGGAAAGTAGTATATTATGACATTTCTTGAAAAACCAACTAGATACGCCACGATTTTACTTGATGACCAGTACTATTTACGAGAAAAATATTTGATAATTGACATTGAAACACGGCATTAGTTATCAATAAAAATCACAAATTCATTTGTTGACTGGTTTCATTCTATGTATTTCCATTGAATAAAGTGGAGTTTTGTGAGAAAAAAGTCTCTATTAATAATGAGGTGTAGATTTTATACAGTAGATTAATTCACATCAAGATCAGTGATCACCCATGAGTAGCTGTCATCATATCTTTATGTTTGAAGATTATTTCAGATAATAGGTTATAGAATTTTTCTGGAACTGTTCAAGTTATGTTTCATTAACTTTATTCATACTGATCATAAGCATAAAATTATTGACGTAATTTGTTTGACCCGTTTTTTCACGTTTGAAATAGAGTTTCTGATTAAACGTTACTCGTTTAGGAAAATTCGAAAACATGAAATCTTTCACAAGTTCACTTTAACATCAGTCATTCGATAAATCTTCATTTAAATTTCAAAAGTATGTATATATTTAAATAAGTGAAATCAATGTAAATATTATTTTTGTAAATTAGCAGGTGAATATATAATAAAAATGTAATAAAAAATTCTATTATGATTGACCACAATATTTGCAAACAAGAAACATACTTCTTTAGTGTAAGTACTGGAACCTCAAACACAATCGGGAAATTTTTATTTTTTGACATACTCACATTGAATAACCTTCGCTATAAAAAATAGCTGTTCCACAAGTTGGGGATTATGTGATAATGGTCCAGAGATCAGGAAGAGGCTATCCAAATAGTTGAAAATTGTCTTTCAAATGTGTTACGCTCCTTGGCAAAACACAAAATATTTGATCAATCATATTTATATGTTTCCACACGTTTACGCCATTTCAATTGAGCAATTTTCTAAGGGCAAACCATGTTTCAACAAAAAAATGAGAGCATGCTATTGCCTCTGAAAGTCTTGTCTACCGTCATTGTTGCCAAAATTCCATAGCCGAAAATATTATTAGGCGTCTCAAAGCTCGTAACATATTCAAGTTAAGAATAGTTGGAAGTAAAGAATTGCACAACGATAATATTTGAAATAAATTGCTTGTCAATACCAATAGATCTTGATTTTTTCTGGTCAGTAGCTGAAACCGTTGAGTCAACATTCCTACGGTATAATCTTTAATCAACTCGTCAACATCAACAAAGCTTCTACTTTAAAACTTCCTCGACGTACTCGCACCAATATTGTGTAGATTTTTTCAACCTG
The DNA here is from genome assembly GCA_015342105.1 of Leptinotarsa texana. Taxonomy (NCBI): domain Eukaryota; kingdom Metazoa; phylum Arthropoda; class Insecta; order Coleoptera; family Chrysomelidae; genus Leptinotarsa; species Leptinotarsa texana. The sequence goes on along the minus strand of WOGN01000955.1, from coordinate 17,619 downwards.
CCCTACAATTTTTTTTATTTTTATTGGAAGACAACTCACTGTCTACAAAAAAAGGACAAAAAAACTATAGGTACACAACCTGTTCTTGCTCGGGTTTGATGAACTAATGCACTTAGAAAACCACCATCTATTATTCTGAATATTTACCTTCTCTGACCGACTTATTCATGAAACTATTTTCTTCTGTGAATAGAATGACTGATGTGCAATGTTGTCAGGTGAACAATGTTGTCTAGCCGTTGATTAGGTACCTATTCAAAAGCGTTATAAAATCCGCAAATATATATTAAAACAGAAAATGCATGTGAATTTTTTTTCAAATATCCTTTTCATGAAATTTTCAGAACAATAGTTGATGAAATGAAAAATTATTAATGTTTTTGGCCACACACCTGAATAAATCAGTTGTTGAGGCAATAAATTATATCAGGCTACACAACCATTTCTGCCTTAATTATCGACTGGTATCAAGTGATTCATTCATTGAAATGCAAATTTTATATTCAGTTAGGCATGAAATATAAATATCACCACACCACCAGGATGAGAAAAGGTTAGTCTTTTCTATTGTGATTTCTTCTCGACTACGATAGGAATATAATTGATTGTTTTGTTTATTTAATCACTATCATGAAGTTCTTTTAGCTCCTTCGTAACCATTAGGTAATACTACTGCTGCATCTTAGTTTAGTCAGAAATATGTTGATTCCAGAAGCCATTATTAGGCTTTTATTCCTCGCAACTGGCGAGAATAACTTTGATGGGGCGATTTTTATTACCAATGTATTTTCCCAATCTGAAGACTTTTGATAGTGACTTGCTGTGACAGAGTTACTACCATTATTGATATTGTCACTCTTCTTTCACTCCGGCTTGTTGGTTTCTTTCACTCGACTCCTATATGTTTGATATCATGATATTCGAAGCCCTGTTTAGCTTCTCATTAATTTCTTGTATCATTACACTCAGACTAACTCCGTCAAGAGTCCCATTCATGATTAGATATATTGGTATGTAGTTTTCTGTTTTCCTCAATTGAGTCATTGTTGATTTTCAAAACCTCGTTGAGTTAAGCACTGATTGCTAGAACCTGTTTACAAGGTTCTTTATAATAATTTTTATTTGAGGAAAACGAGTTTGCCATTGAAATTGAATAAATTATTTTGAATTTCTTCTTCAGGCTTGTAGATTATTTGTGATTACTTTACTAAGAGTGAAAGGCAATACGCTAGTAGCAGTAACTATTGCTTTCACTTCAGTAGCAGATAGGTTAGGTTAGGTTAGGTTCAAAATGAGTGGATCTATTCGACCCTCCACTCCAACCCGCAAGGGTTTATTGTGAATCACACCTATTCACACTTGACCAAATAAACCCAGCTTCTTAACGAACCCGATTAGTTTGTATGGTGAGTAGTCTTTCAAGTCAGATGGAAAGAGTACGGCTCTGCCGATCTAAAAACCTGATTTGGTCCCCAGCGGGGCTGGCACAAAGTATGTGCTCTGCTGTTTCATCGTTAATGAGGTAGTCGGATAGTCAAGGTGCACGATTCCCACCTTGATACTCGCGACAACGTCAGCTACACCTGACGATGCCCTATTCAACCGTTCAGGGGTTTTTCACCTCTGGTTTTGGTGAGTCATCACTTGAGCGCAAAACTTTGCTAACCTGCTCATGGGGGGGTTTGTTTCTCCACCTGGGACAGATTCTGCGTATGCCGCTCAAGAATTTGGCGCAAGGCGGTTTCATAAGGTACTCCGTTCTTGAGGAGATGACTCAATCGTTTCCTGGCTGCACCACCAGCTCTCACTCCTGATCTAAATTAACAATAACTTCTTTTTCAAGTAAAAAATCTATTTTCTCCAACTGACATACATTCTCTCTTGTAACTGTCGGAAAATCTAAAGCAACTTCTCTAAATAACTCTAAATACAGAGTCTTATAAAATTACTCAAAACATGCACGTATAAGGCGACAACAATCCGGCAATATGACATATTTATACTGATCATAAAGTTATCTAAAATGTTCGTTCTTATTATGCTTTACAACAACACAATCAGCATCGTACTTGAATGATTTCCAGACATTTTTGAGATTGTGATGATACGCCACTGGAAATACTATTTCTTATTAGCGGTCGGTTCTAGTTTTTTGTGGCTTCAGTTTTTTTACTCCAAAAAATTGCAGGTACACCTGAAAATTAAATAGTTTTTGAGAATGACCCTCAACTTTGAAGAATTTTCACTCCATGTAGTCAATAACCTACGAACTTTACGAACTTTAAAAGTATTTCTCTTCAAATAGACATATTACATGACTTTTCGTATTTCAGGCAATTCGCCTAATTGGTAAAGCTCCTCCAATGAAGACCCACACGGACTGTATTAGCTCTAGAAACATCATTAAATTACCGGGTTTCATCGATACTCACGTGCACGTGAGAGAACCTGGAGCAACCCACAAAGAAGATTACTCCACATGTACAGCTGCGGCACTGGCAGGAGGGGTAACTCTCATCTGCGCGATGCCCAACACCAACCCTGCCATAGTAGATGAGGAATCATTTTCGCTTGTGAAAGAACTGGCCCAAAAAGGAGCGAGATGTGACTATGCGTTGTTTGTAGGTAAGATAGCAGACAAGGCACGCAGTTTCAGGAATGAATGTTTTTGAAATAGTTTTTCGCGAGCATTGTTAGCCTTAAAACTCCCGCAATGTGATTTCTATCATGGGTTAGTCGATACCCATTTTTTATTTAAGAAAGTGTATACAAGTTACCCATCAAGTCGCAGGTTCAAACTGAAGATTTTCAACATCTCAAATGAGCCAGAATCGGGTGTGCACCTATCGTGATTTTATAGTTGGAATTCACTAGACGGCTGGCTTCCTGTGAACATTCTTGACAGAAATACTCGATATATAAGTCAAAAAATAAAAATAGGATGACTGGTGGAATATACTATTAAGATACAATCTTACAGTATGCATACGTCTTCCAGGAGAAATTATATGCAATCTTGCAATGTGCAAGAGAAATCAATTTGACGCCTCAATGAAATGAGCGAATCAATATTTCTTTGATAAATCCAGGAATGCAAGATATTTCACAGAGATTAGACTCGCAGCTGTTTCTCGTTCATCCAGTAGCATGGCCATGCTGAAATTATTCAAGTAGATCACCTGCGGATCATGGTTTCCAGGTATTACCTCTCGCCAGTAAAGGAAAGATCCTACCCAGACAACAAAAGTGTCTGTGACTTGATTAATTTCAACACGGCTCCGCTACATAAGTATATGAAAACTATGTCTGAGAGAAAGATGGTTAAGTAGTAACAACTCATCTCGTGAACAAAGCCCCAAGCAGAAAATAAACATTCCATGTACCAAAACTCTAACAGCTGTGGAAAAAACCTTTATACAGTGCATTTCTTTAATGTCCCCCCTTTTATTTTTTGAATGGGTCAACTCAAAAATTGAAATTTGCGATAATGAAATTAATGCACGAATACTTCATTTTAAAGTGAAATTGACAGATGAAACTTTCAAGATGGCAACTGGGAGCCATCTGGGAAATAAAATTAAATTGAAAAGGGGGTCTTGTGACACATCTTTTTGAATCTCCTGATAAATGCTTCACAACCCTAGAATATAATGTCAATATAGTCAATTACTACAAAATGGCTTAACTTTTAATAATTGCCTGAAGATAAACACATGAATATTTCTAGAAATGTTCCTTTTCATCTGCCATATGGCAATTCCAACAACCCGATACGGTTTGCTAAGTTATTTTTTGTTTATAAAAAACGACCCAAAATTACAGGCTACTCAGTGGAAACTATATATAGATATATAGGATACAAAATAGACAAGCTGAATATGGCTCCAACAAAAGACCTGTAGGTACATATGATTACAGGAAACAATAAGCGTAGAAAACTCCTAACAAGCCCATGAGGTTGCTGAATTTCAACGAGAATGTTGGAGATTGAGACTTCCAGTGTCTGAACAGGTGTTGATAGATTTGAAGTATAAGAAAAGAAACAAAATAAATGATTATTAAAAATGGCGGGATCGAAATATTCGGATGAGTTAGTCAGAAAATGTGTTCTTTTTTAGTATTCTATTACTTGAAGAGGATGCTGGTGAATTAAAAAAAATGTTTGGATAAGGACTCTATTGGTACACAATGTTGAAATAATCTGAATATTATTTACTGAAATGAATTAATTTGTTAATATGGCTGTAGTGAAAAAGACTTTTATTTTCTATTATTTTTGTTTTATGCAGCTTCAAAAATTAATTTGTAATGTAGCAAGTACTCTACCTCTATATACACCCTTGACAACTGTTTGAACTTTTATAAAATGGGCTCGAATATATCTGTAGTTCAATCATTCAATTCAAATACAATAACAAATAATATAAGAAAAATGCATTACCTTGACCCTTTTCGTTTTAGGAGCCTCTTCTGATAATCCTTCCACAATCTCTGAGTTGGCTTCTAAAGCTGCTGGACTGAAAATGTACTTGAACGAAACATTCACAACTCTTCGCCTGAACGATATTGATGTATGGGCCAAGCATTTGTCAAACTGGCCGAAGCGTGCTCCTCTGTGTGTTCATGCCGAAAGAGAGACCACGGCTGCCATTATCCTTCTAGCCCATCTACATAACCGACCAATTCATATCTGCCACGTTGCCAGGAAAGAAGAAATCATGCTCATTAAAGCTGCTAAAGAGAAGGGTATAAAAATTACTTGTGAAGTTTGCCCGCACCATCTGTTTTTGTCAACGAAAGATGTGGAGAAATTAGGAGACAAAAAGAGTCAGGTAGGATCAGGATTTTTTTTTATGTAATGTTAACTAGCTTTAAGGAGGGGTACTTCTTATATTTATATGCTTTTGAAATTACGGTCATTCGTCATTGAAAATGGCGTTTCTCAAAATATTCTTCAGTATGAATATAGAAGAGAAAAGAGGTATTCCGTATCAATGGTGAAAGTCAATCATTGTGCAGTAGGCAGTTTTTGCAATACTGAAATCCAGCTTCTTAGAAACTCCTCTCATCGTCAGACATCTCAAGATGTCTGACGTGATCAAATTTTAGTCTACTTTCAATAAACACACCCATCATTATGTGTTCAATTTATTTTGCAACATGTCATTGAGAAGATCATCAAGTAAGCATTTATATGATTAGTTTTTGTGGTGTTCTGAGATAGCAAATTTACGTCATACCACTTTTCATTTTTCTTAAGTTGGATATATTCTATGCAGTTCAATTCAGTTTTTCTCTTTTCATAATATGGTAGTATTATACGCAAAAAACATGAATCTGCCATATATGTCAATTTTTGTCAAATCATCCAAATACAATAAAAACTTTCAATATGGAACCCTGTGGCACACCGGTTTCAGTTGCCGTCTTCTCTGAGTTTTCCATTGTTTTGACCATTTGATCGCTACCTAAGAGTTTTCTGCTCTGCTCTTATGCGGATACATTTTTCTAACACAGTCAAATGCCTTAGAAAGATTGATGAAAGTTGCTGCTCTCACATCATCATTCATTTTTGAATAAAGTGTGTACTAGAATAAAATTTCATCATGAGTACGTTTTTCATACTGAAATCCAAATGGTATAGTACATACTGTGCAAATTCAAGAATCCTGTCATTCTTTTCTTGACCAATTTCTTAATTATTTTTGCAATGGCTGGAATTGGAGAAATGGGGCGTACATTATCCAATTCCTCTTTTTCATGTATCATTTTCATATTTAAGGTTCGACCAATTTTGGTTTCGCCTGAAGATCAACAAGCTTTGTGGGATAACATGAACGTGATAGATTGCTTTGCAACCGATCATGCTCCACACACCATTGAAGAAAAACTCAGTGAAAAAGCACCTCCCGGTTTTCCTGGATTAGAAACCATACTCCCTCTTCTTCTGAATGCTGTAAATGAAGGCAGATTAACAATAGACGATTTGATTAATAAATTCCACAAGAATCCCAAGAAAATTTTCAATCTTCCTGATCAGCCTAACACTTATGTGGAAGTTGACATGGAGGAGGAATGGATAATACCTGAACTTACCACGTATAGTAAAGCCAAGTGGACTCCATTTGCAGGAAAGAAGGTAAGAAATTTTGATAAGTTTTAGTTGTTGTATTTACCTTGTATTTTACATCAGTACCTTGTTTGAATTAGGCTCAAAAACTCATCTGCTCTCTTTAACAATTTTAACAATGAATGAAGTTGAATTCTATTAAAATGAATGATTCTATTAAAATGAATGATGCCACAAAATCATCATACAGTAGAATTCAAATTATCAAGATCAATTTTCACCAACTTTATTATCGGAATCAAAAATAAAATTCCTTATTTTAAAGGAAAAGTGACTGACTGAACAAAACGATTCTATTTGAAACATGATTGTATTACTGTTAACATTAATTGCAGTGTAGTTCAATTTTTATGGGATTCTGTTCTCTTATTCTGACTATACATTTTATATACAAATAATTTGTGGAAAATACTAAAGAAAAATACTAATATTCTATAGGTAAAAGGCTCAGTTCATCGAGTGGTACTTCGGGGAGAAGTGGCTTATGTAGAAGGTCAAATCTTGGTCCCTCCTGGTTTTGGACAAAACGTCAGAGAATCAGAAAAAGGATTCTACAGTAACCCCGTTGATATGAGTAGACCACCTTCAATACTTGCCCTAGACAGGCCAGCCTCTCCATATCCAGTGAACGGTATTGTGGACTATGATAATGACGGACAGACAAATGAGATCTTCTCAAAATTATTATCAACGGATAGCAAAGTACACTTCGCACAAGACACTCCCCCTGTCGACAACAGATTGCTTTCTCCCGTTCCTCCAAGGATGAGAACAGATAGTTTTTCTAATGCAGAGCGTAAAGCAAAGACTGAAAGCCAACTGGATCTGACCCATACGCACCATATACATGGATTAGCAAATAAGCATATCTTAAGTGTCGGTATGTTCACGAAAGACCAGCTGAATGATATTTTTAATTTGGCTCAAACCTTCCGTGTTTACGTGGCCAAGGATCGACCATTGGATCATATTTTGAAAGGTAAGAAATATTCACTATGTTAAGAGTTCATTTTTTAGATGAGTACTCAAAAGCTAATGAATATGTATTTGAAATCTAGTTGTAATTTTTTTGAGAAGGGGGTTTATTCAATGTGAACCAATTTGGTTTCTGGAAGGAATTATAAGTTAAATAATTACACAGTTTCTCAACAACTCGTACAGGGAGTTGGATGCAGGTAAAAAGACACTAGTCACTATCATATACTTGAGGAAAGCCTTACACTTGGTGGATAATGAAATTCTGCTTAAGAAGCTTGAGGAAAATGATATTAGGGGAGAAACGCAAAATTGATTTGAAAGTTATCAGATCAGAATTCAGTAATTCGTATCGCAGTTGATACATTGTCTTGATGAGATAGTTCAATAGCTCAATAGTTTTTTTCTGATTATTGGCTCGTGTTAAATGAGGAAATGTGTTTTTATGTGTTAATCATTGAAGAACCACTCCAGATCACAGTTTATTAATAACGTCTGTCATAAAATAAATCTACAATGTGCGCTAGCCAAAAGACAGTGTTTTTGTTCTGTTACCGAAAAAGTGGTTTCTTCAGGATCAATTAATGTTTCAATTCAACATTACGGGAGATAACATTTTTGGATTTGACAATGACAATAAGTCTCAAAAGAAACAAGCATGTAGAAATAAACTGTAAAAAATTAGCCCCAATATCTCATTGTATTCAATAATCATGCTAGAGTATAAACAAATCACATAATGAACCCAATAATAATAATAAATATATTTAATTTTTTTGAAGAAATAGTCTTGTTGACAAAGCACGTAATAAAAAGAACTGAGGTTATTTGTTAAATGAAAAAACACAGAGGATAGTATAAACAAATACATATACAAAATAATTAACAATAAATGAGGTGAAAAAATCCTAATCAACAGAAAAAAAAATAAAATTCATCTCGGAACTTTTGAAAAATTGAAAATGTGTTGTTATAAAGTTCCTGCAAATTATAATAGGATCTATTGATGTAATCCTCATACATTTTCTGAAATGTTTCATATTTGGTAAATGATCATGCATTTTTATGCCATTTTATCAAATAGAATATGTAACGAGGGAAAATGCCGATATTGGCAATTTCTGGTACTATGTCGGATGATACAAAACAAAAAGGAAGACTTTAATTTCAATATGTTTTTAATCAGGCATACAGTCTCAAAAATGAACCAAACCGTTACGGTAATTATTTACTCATGTATGTGATGGTCCTTTTCTTTGGAACTATAACAGATACTATTAAATATCAATAAGCATGTCAATTTTGGAGATATTGGATCCAGAATTGACCCTTGTGGAATTCCATGAATTATTGCAACATAGTCGTCTCAGTCAAAAGCCTTTGCCATCTAGTAAAACACTGCTGCGGAGATATCACCAACATTGATATCAGAATACAACTAGTATAACAAAAAAGAAAATTTCATCACTGCTGTTTATGTTTGTTGGGAACCCAAATTGATTATAATGAATAATAACGTTAAATTCAAAAAACCTTATTTTAATCAACTTTGGTTATTTTCACTATTGTCAGAATGGGTAAAACAGCTCTAAAGTTGGAGGGGTCTTTTCCATTTCCACCCTATGCACAAGAATCACCGCAGACTTTGCTAGGTGTGTGTCTTTTCATCTTCAAAAGTTCAAATAGATGCTGATGAGGCATTAAAGACAAGTTTTTTCGATCCAAATCTCCGAGAAGTATGATTTCTCAAAATAATTTATACTTGACTCATTGCTTAGGACACATCATTCTCAAATGCAGTAATCACTTGTCTAAAGTAAGTGATTATTCGGTTAGCAAATCTTGTGCCCTGAGAAGATGTAATAAACAAAGAATGACAGCCTTCTGCTGCAATATTATTTTCCAGAAAAGTGTTTTCTAGACAGGTCATCCTCATTCCGAAACTATGACATATCTGGAGGGTGCACTAGACTCATTAAGGAATCTACTCACCACGCGGTGGTTTGGTCAGTGAAAATTCGGTTCGTGGATCGGCTGCGTTGAATAAATATTATTAATAATATTATATGTCATTGATTCAATTTGTACATATTCCAAATGATATTTCCTGGGAGGATAATTTCAGAAAAAGTTATAGATTTAAATATTATTATCAAATGAAATGAATATATATTGTTGGACACCAATCGATGATCATATTTCACATAATTGAATTTACATATATCTTTCGGCCTTCAAAATCCGTCACGCTCTTCAGCTTCTTGTCTCGACAAGCATTCTTGTCAGGAATTTCATTGGTAACTGATTCTCCCACTTTTATTCTCATGTTCATCATTACTATAAAAAAATTCTTGGAAAAGGGAATATAATAATCCAAATGAGGGCGAGGGGTAATTTGCCAAAAGTTCTTTTATGACTTTCATAAATTTTTATACTGAGTACAAATGGAACATTTTCTTATCAAAATTATTATCAACGGAAAAGTGACCTCTCTATTTACAGGTGATAAATTCCTGTAGGGCTTTCGTGAAATTAGTTGTTTATATGAAAAATATGCTGAACTCATCACATTGTTTCATTTTGATTGTAAATTTGAAACATTGAACTGATAGAGATCAAAGTTGAGGTGTATCAACATTGCCAAGATCACTACATATCTAACCTTGTTTACAGCTGTTTATATTTGGGCAAATTGTTTACATTTTTGCGTGAAAAATTAGGTTTCAACGAAACATGTATACTCTAAACGACATGTCAAAACAATGGTATTTCGAAGGCAAACAAAATAATTTAAAAAGAAGTCGAAGACAATGTGAAAACAACGCTCTAGAGCCCAAAAATCTTATATTCATGATCCAATACAAGACAGCACTGTTTCAATTTCCCACAAATGTTATCAGTGGTATTCGGCTAGGTCATGAATGAGCGTTTTCATTGAGCATTCCTGATATAGAAGTGAATATGACGACGCCGCTTACAAAGATGCCGCCTATGTGAAAGTCAGACAATTGTAACTTCGTTCAAAGAATCTTTATGACTACTTTACTCAAAATTATTGTTGTTTCTATTTATTGTGGATAAAAATATCGAACTTTTCATCATCTTTCCAGGTAAAGTAATGGCTTCCATCTTCTACGAGGTCAGCACACGAACCAGTTGCAGTTTTTCGGCAGCCATGCAGAGACTAGGTGGTAGAGTCATTTATATGGATGAGACAAGTTCTTCAGTTAAAAAAGGGGAAACTCTGGAAGACTCCGTTGCTGTAATGGCAGGATATGCAGACGTGCTGGTTCTTAGACATCCTGCTCCTGGATCAGTTCTGGTAATTATAATTATCTTCGTAATTGGAGTTATTGAAGAAATAATAAAAGAGAATAATTCCTAAAAAACAATAAGTATACAGCAAAATTGTTGTGTTTGATATATATGAAAGACTGATGAAACAGTTGCCTTCTTCAAGTGTCAACATTAATGTTCTTTATGAATTCGGCAGATTATTATAAATAATTTTTTCAGAGAAGTATAATGAATTTTTTTGCATCCTGCAACAAGAGTTCCTGCTAGGTGAGATGTTACCGTTGAGGTAAGAGAGCTCCTTTTCCTATGGTGGGTATATCCATGCCATAAGAATGCATGACTCTGAGGCCACTCCGTATCATTAACAGAATCGTCGAGAATCCTGGCACCTTCTCTTCATAATAAGCCTTGTAAAACTATTGTGATACTCTCCCTTTACGGAACCCCTTTTCCTCATGGAACCCTTTATGAACTGTGGAGTAATGAAGGAATCTTGAGTCTACACAGGAGATGGACGTCAACTAAATGACCCCAACTATCCTCTTCTATCTCTGAATTCTGATAGTAAATCTACTAGGGTAGCTGGTGCAATCAAGACTCGACTCATTGCTTCCTCAAAAGCAGAATATCTTATGAATTTTGCACCAAATTCTTGAGCAGCAGGAGCAGACTCTGGATCGGGAGTGGAAACAAACTCCTTCTGAGCAGGTTAGCAACTGCTTATGCTTAAATGATGATTCAACCAAAATAGTGACAAAATCTCTAGAGAACTGAATCTAAGGTACAGTCAGATGTAGCACAAATACCCTCATATGGAAAGGTTGATAAGGTCAATAAGATGGCAGTCTTTCACCCGACAACCTCAAAATCAACCAATCAACTTGTTGGATATTCCAGAAGATGATCCACAGGTTTCATTCCAGATTCCGGTCTGAATTGTTGAAAATTACCTGAGAGTATGCTGCCTGTTGGGTACAGTTAGTACCATACAGCTACGTTCCTCCTATTCAATTAGTACCCTAACTGTACTTCATCCTGTAGTATGTCACAGAAGACCTACTTCCCAAAGCACATATTTGTGTTGCTTATTTACCTGATGAAGGTATTCGCAGACTGATTGCCAATCAGGAACTCACTAGTTGGAGGAAAATGAGTCATGCTGTTAACCTTGGAGTCAATTGTTCTTCACAAGGAACTTCAGTCTCTGGAAATAGAGCACATACTCTGTGCCTACGCCGCCGCGAACCGGAACAGGTTTTCGGCATTTGGCAAAAAATCCGTCTGAAAATTAAATTTAAATTATTTTTTCTTTTAGAAAGCTTCACAACATTGCCGAAAACCGCTAATAAATGCAGGAGATGGTGTAGGAGAACACCCCAGCCAGGCCCTTTTGGATATATTCACAATTCGTGAAGAAATCGGTACCGTCAATGGATTAACGATAACTTTAGTTGGTGACCTGAAGAATGGCAGAACTGTACATTCATTAGCCAGGCTATTAACTTTGTATAACGTCCAACTTAGGTGAGTGGAACGGTAGTATATTTTTCAACGATAATTACTCGTGAGAATGAAGTTTATCGACTCTTGCCTTTGACTCGGGTTATAAATCATTCGTGAAAATAATGTTCATTTCTTGCGAGTAGAATACACTACTTTACCTATGACTTATAACAGGATTATTTCAAAAATGAATTCATTGATGAAGAATATCCCGAACGGGGCCGTTCAAGTATTACATAAGCTTATTTATTTCAATTATTTACCCCACACCCCGATTGTCAGCAAAAGTAAGCTAAGCTCTTACCCCCCTCCCATGCTTACGTTACCATTGTTATATGCATTTTTCATTTTTCAAATATAGACAATGTGTGGGTTGCCATATGTTTAAAAAAGTTAATAACTGCTGCATCATCTAGACCCCCCGCCTTCCACGTCATCAAAAATAAGCAAAGCAAAACCCCCGCACCCCTATAGTCTTTACCTAATACTTGATCGGCCCCAATGAGAGTATTACTCATCTGTGTCTGTTATTGAATATAGTAAGACATGTACCTGGTTAACTGTAATTGACTCAAAGATATGAGTTATGGATTATCTGTTTACCTCATATGAAACGATAACATACTTGACTCTCTTTACAATAGTCATAGAAAAAGCGTTTTTATATAGTCTTATCATGGATTTTCACTTATCATATCTTCACATATTATTTATAATACTATTCTAAATGCCTTTTATTATCTTATATTATCTTCCAATAAATTTTTCAAAACATAAGTGAAGCAAATATTTATAAGTTATTCATAAGTGAAATAATTCAAAATTTTTTAAAAAACTTTTGCACCTATACAAAATGGCAAAAAAAATGATTTAGACAAATACTGACCAACTTCTGAATGTTTGCAATAATCCTAGAGAAATGGATATATTCAATGCTTTTCAATTATCTGGAAAATACTAATCTTCTATATAAAGGTCAATATAGATTTTGTGATACAGAGACACGGGTGATGGATATAGCGTCAGGAATTCAAAAGGAAACTGAAAAATTTTGAAATGTGGTTTTTTGACCTACAATATATTGTTGAAAAAATTATTCAGTTTAGAAATCACTGGTGATTGTCGTGAATAGTTTCAAAATTATTTAAATTTAATGATTATAACCTGATAGGAATAACACATTAGTAGGTAATTGAATTTAAAAAGTAAGTCTTTCTTAATCTTGATGTTTATTCATTTATTCATTTGATACAAAACTCTCAGGCACAATTTATGCTCGTGAAAGAAAGTTAACAAAAATATTTGAATGTTACTCAATAAAAACAAGTTTCGAAAGGCAGTATCTTTGCTGTGGTGTGGGGAATAGTGTTTTCGGTAGTTTCATTTTATGCCTATCCAGTTTTCATTATTAATCCTTCAATTCTAGGTATGTAAGTCCACCAACCTTGAAAATGCCTAGTCATGTGACAAAATTTGTTCACTCAAGAGGAATTTCTCAAGAAGAGTATAGTTCATTAGAACAAGTATTACCAGACACAGATGTTCTATACATGACAAGGATACAAAGGGAACGCTTTGATAGTCAAGAAGAATACAATGAGGTATGTATAAATTGAAATCTGTAAGTGCTACTTATAACTATAATAATAATAATAATAATCGTCTTTATTGTTTCCCAGCTGTAATTACATATGAATATTTAGATAAATTAGAGAGCTAGTTTCTGATATAACAAAAGGTGAAGTTCAACCCAGTTAGAACAAGTGCTAACTGAGATTATCGTAATATAAAATAGGAATTAGATTGAAAAGCACTCATTCGGTTTATTCAAAAAACAGAATGGTGAAACGAGCGTTGAAAAGAGTATTGCATTTCTGGTGTTTGGGAACAGTGCTGGTTTACAGTATAATCAATGAAGTGTTGACGATTGTTATGAAAACGAACCAAAATCGTAACATGTGGTAACTTTTTAGTGAATTTCAAAAATAAAAGTAATAATTCGTCCAAAGGTTAGATTGTTTGGAACAGTAGCATGCTGTTTAATTTTTATTACTTCCTCGATTTAATTAGAATGCACAAATTGATGATGCATTTGTAAAGATCTGTTGACCTCAACCATTTAGAAAATGTTTTGATGTAACGTTAAATTCAAAAGAATTAGATTGAATTTCAAGTAAAAACTTTAAATGTTTTGTCTGAGAGAAATAAGGAATAAGTTGTTGTACTGACAAGTACAAAATTGTTATTCCCATTTGTGCAAAAATAATGAGACATGAGATCATAAAAAATAATTTACATTGAAAGGAAAGAATTGTTGATTTTTTTAACCACTTCAGTATAACTGATCATGAACAGGATACACGAATATCCTTAATTGATTTGTAAATTATATGAGAAATTGACAACTAATATGTTTTCATAGAAAATCAAAAAATTTCCATGAGAAAAATAAATTTTGGTTACTTTAAAGATCTATTCTTGATCCACTCCTTTTTTTATATACATTTAATCATTAACAAATTCACCTCTGAAGGAATTATTTAAATTATTTGCTGATGATACAATTTTATAACTCTATGGATAATGCAGTCATTGATACTGATAATGCAGTCAACTGCATTATCTTATTTCTATTTGGGGATCAGCCAATAAATCCACAATAAAACCCTTGAAATCCATACAAAAAAAACTATTAAATGATTAAAATTCTCGGACTCGGAAACATCAGTGAATTTGTATTTTAAAAAAAATTATTAGATTTGAAAACATTATACAAACAAAAACTTTATTGTTTCATTTATTCAATAACAAATAAATCAAAAATTTCAAACATGAATTTAATATAAATCTATAATATTCATAGTCATAACACTAGACGATCAAAATCATTATCACTTAGTATCAGTTAGTTACAAATACAACTGGTATAAAAACAAGAATTTTTATTTCTCATTTTTCATCTATTAACAAATTTAATTTTCACTGCTCATAATAAATAATTACTTGTGTTCACTTGTTCAATATTTTATTATTTTGTTACATTTTTGTCTTCAGGTAATTCAGTTAATCTCTATTAATAAACATTTAATGTTTCTTGGGATAATAAAGATGGTTAAAAATTTGCAAAAAATAAAATCCGTTTATTTTCAACATAATAAATTTTAATTTTTTTCCAGGCCTGTGGACATTTTATTGTAACTCCGAAATTAATGACAAGAGCTAAAAGGAAAATGGTAGTACTCCACCCACTTCCGCGAGTTGGAGAAATCCATGTTGATTTCGACACTGACCCGAGAGCTGCATATTTCCGACAGGCTGAAGGTGGCATGTATGTAAGAATGGCTCTTCTTGCCATGGTTTTAGGCAGATGCTGAATATAGTCAACAAATAGCCAACAGGAATTAATAATGAGCTAAATGCTCGGTTTTTTTGCTTCAACCCAGTTATTCTAAAATAAATTGTTTCAGTACATATATTACTATTTGGAATATGTACAGATGTAAAACTTCTTAGGAATCAAAAGGCTTGAACAATGTTGAATAAAAATCAAATGCTAGTGATAAAACTTGTTTATGATTAATGCAAATTTATTTTCACTTCACTTTTCTGTTGGTCTTTGTAACTCATGTGATAATTATTTATCAATAGAGAGACTTGATTCCAAGAGATAAGAGGAATCTGAAAAACGTAATACTGGCTTGAAATTATTCATAGTGCTTGCAACCTGATATTAGCAAAGAAAATAGGTACATATTTCTTGCACTATAACCTTTAAAATTCAAATATGTTTGAATTGAAAGGGGTATATTTTTGGGAGAGATTACTTTTTGGGAATGAAAGGTTTTAGCTTTTTACTTCTCCATCTTTATAGAAAATGCGGGAATTTTCCAAAGAAAGGAAGAAAGCAATTAATTTCTAAATATACAAAGATGAGTAGATCTTGCAAAAAAATAACTTTCAGACACAATACTGTATGTTTTTAACTATAGTTGATGGAATGTTGAAAAATCCAAATATTTTCTCTCATCATTTCTAAAACAAAGAATTTGTGATTGATAAAGGATATTTTGAAGAAAAGAGAATTGAAACTTTCTATGTTTTTTACCACTTTAATTTGTAACTAAGGTTACTGCAGTTTCGTCCTATAAAGACATTTTCAAACTCGTACATTAAACTAAAAATGATTGATTACATTACCCCCTATACAGCACCCATGTAGGTAATAATAGAGGTACTTGGCTTGATTGAGTACTTAAATTTTCTTTACTAGTTACAATGTGGTATGCTAGTTTGAAAACCGGTGAATAAACTAAATCGATTTGATCATTTAACAGGTTGCACCCGTAACATGTATGCTTGTGAATTTCCAAGGATTGACTTTGCATCCCTGCCTTGCATAGTGCACAATTTCCGTATCATTTAGATTCGGAAACTTGTGGTTGCATGCCAAGGAATGGTTTGGAAATGTCAAATCATTTTGACTCAGTCTGAAGGACCTTTCATGTTCAGCATACCGTTTTTGGAAATTTAGACCACACTATTACACTCCGGACACTTATGCTTATAAACTCTATATTTCTCCAACTTATCCACCTTATCTTTAGCATTGAAAAGGAAATCAGATAATCCATTGTTTTTTTCTGAAGAAACCCGTAATTATCTCTGTTATGTTAAAGTTGCCCAGAAAACCTAGCTATACAGACATTACCATCCCAAGCGATTCTTTCCATCCAGACTGTAATAAATAAGCAGCCTATAATTAATTGTTGCACTACCTTTGTTTGCTAACAATCTAGCTAGGGAAATTGATATAATTACACAGATACGTCATAATAATGTTTTTAAGACAGATATTTTCCAGAAGTTAGTCAGAAAACAAAGCCGTAAATTCACTTACAGATTAATGTTCCCTCAGGTCAAACCACCAGAAATAAAAAAATGGGTAACTAACATTTTTTGGAAAAAAACAGAGATAATTGCGGATTTCTTCATAAAAAACAATGTGGAAGTGGCATTCAGACCACATGCCAGGTTATCTGATTTCCTTTTCGTTGTCAAAGATAAGGTGGACAAGTTTGAGAAATCTGGATTTTATAAGCTTAAGTATCCGGAGTGTAGTAGTGTTTATGTGAGACAATGTGGTCGAAATTTTCAAAAACGTATGCTGAACATGAAAGGTCCTTCAGACTGAGAAAAAATAATTCAACGTTTTCAAACTATTCCTTGACATGAAACCACAAGTTCCCAAATCAAAACGATACGGAAATTTTGCACTATGCAAGGAAGGGTTGCAAACTCAACTATTACGGTTACATCAATTTATTTAATGAAACTATTAACATATATTTTCAATAACATTCATTTCCCATTAATAGTGATTCACATTCTTACAACACCAGAAATAAAAATGATATCAAATTGAACAAGCCCAAATACTCCTATTACAAAAAATCTCCCATCAATGCAGGCTGCCGTTTTTTTAACTGTCTTCCGAACGAGATAAAATACGCGGGATCCCCGGCGGTTTTTAAGTATAGACTTAGGGAACTCCTTATCAGAGAATGTTTCTATACTGTTGAGGAATTTGAATTATACTTTTCAATTTTGAGATGATATCGAAGTGTATTTTACATAGTCTATGTTAGTCATCATTGTGCTTGTTTCGTCCTGTTTGTCAATTGAAACTTAATGACACTGTTTTTGACTTATCCTAT
>WOGN01000954.1:0-21230 GCA_015342105.1 Leptinotarsa texana | reverse complement strand
ACGAATGCGGGGTTGCCGATAAAGGAAATTTGCACTTCTTTCAACTTTTACGAAAACGGGAACAATCAAACCTACTACTTGTGTCAAATTGTAATAACTTCGGACAAAGCTGCTCGTATAATATGAATCAAATTTTCTCAAGGTAAGTCATTTGATCTGTTAATTATAGCTTAGGAAAGTTTCCTGTGTTATTTATTGCCAGACAGTATTAGTTGATCGTCTGCGATATACCTAATTGTTTACAATTCCGCATTGGCGACGAAGGTTTTTTGTTTTCCTTCTCATTTGACTTTTAATTTTTTATTTTCAACCTGATTATGTGAATTTCGATGCCGGCAGACCAAGCTGACAGCCTTTTAGAAAATAATTCATTTGTTGAATAGCGAAACACGTTTCGCGGTTTTCGTAAAACCCTTTTATAGTGAAAATTATATAATAAACTGTATTGATTAGTTTTTCAATATGGATTTTCATCAAGTATGGGCCAGTTCTATTCAACTTGTTGAACATTGTAAAGCAAATTTTTCTTCCTGGTGTTAGATTTTGGAGTCGTTACCGACAATCGTAAATAAACTGAAGCATCCTAATAAACCTTCACTATTACCTAGAACCGACACACAAAATTATCCTTGTCACATCTTGGCGCCCAGACGTAGCGTAATAGCAAAAAAAATGTTTTGGATCATACACCTAATAGAAACAACAATGAGTATAACCTTAGGAGTAAGACAACATACAAGGCAAAAGGCATATGAGAGGGGCAAATATACTTTGTATTTGAACAAACCAAACATCTTCAAATATTTGGAAGGTACGGGGTGATCAAAGATATATTTTCAATTTCGGAAAAATGTATTCTTTTGTATATATAAACAAATGTGCCAACGTCTGTGGTCATTAATTTGAATTCGAATAAAGTTGCGGCGATGATCCAAAAATATAGAGAAGGGTTGTTTCATGATAATTTTGAAATGATTCCCAGAATCATCAGTGCATTTGTTTTATTTTATGATATAATGTAGATTAGTCAATCTTGATCAAAAAGTTTTACAGTGCCTATCATGCGAATGCCACTGTTCAACTATACAGATGTTTGAAGTATATTATTCCATCAATTTCACAAATAATCAGTAATTACTTTGTAACGGAAAATAACATTGTTTCTCAGACAAACTTCGAAACAGTTCAATGACAAAATTATCTGAAATAGGATTTCATGAGTATACAAAAGTTGCAACTCAGTCTCATTCTGTAAATATATTTTTGGATATATGCATGAGCATATGGATACGATTCATGTTTTGTGGAAGAGGGGTACATTTATCTGCAATCCCACAACTATTTCATTTTTCAAAAATTTTCTTGGTATACTAGTTTCCAGTTCAGTCTGATTTTATATTTTTGCGAATTGTATACAGTTGCTTGCATGGAAAACTAGTGCACTTAATTTCAGCAGTGTTAGCATGACTTGTATGAATTGATAAAAGCTGTATTTCTTTTGTGCTTTCTCAACGTTACTTAAAAAGTCAAAGGCTTTTTTAAAAAAACAGATTTACAGAATACGGTACTGAAATAACATCGTTTTCGTTTCAAAGACTTGTACTTACTACTGTTCTATTCATATTTTGATGTTTTGAACGTTGTTTTGAAATGTAAGGAACATCAATTGCATAAAGATCTGTAGAAAAATGAATATATTCTCGAAAAAAGTTCGAAAAAAATTATCAAAAACCAAGTTTAACTCTTTGAACATCCACAATTTTCATTCTAGAAACTTTTTTTATTTGAACATAATTGAAATCTTTGCGGTTTTAGTATCGAATAAGGGAATCATCACCACAAAAATATTTATTGAAGCCATATACTATCAAAAATCGAAAGTCATTAAACTCGCATTCTTCACATCAAAGTCAAAATAATGCTCGTTCCGCTTTCATAAAATACGGCATTTTCATTACACTACTATTGAAAAATGTACTCAACTATTTCTATTCTTTTGCTGCCAGTTGACATTTATCATTGCTGAAATTTATAACTCAAGTATAAAAATGTTATGGCACATCCGCTGAAAAGTTCTTAATAAGGATACCGAGAGCGGGACGCCTCAGAATTTCTAATTGTAGCGAGTTTGAGATTTCCCGAATTCTTAAAAGATATCAATGAAAGTAATTACTTCATCCTCCTTGATTTATGCCTTTAATAAGACGTAATGTTTTAATTTTGAGATTTATATTTCATTTCACGTTCTACGGAGAACCAATAAAACGAAATACAGATGTTATGAAACTGAAATGGAACTTTCCTCGACAGTTTTGTATCTTCGAGCGTCGAACAAGTGTCTCATTTATATTAACTGTTTTGATGAAACATAGGTGATTGGTCAATGTTGAGTTATTGGTTGTGAGTTAGCGATCAGAAATTTCAAAGAAAATATGGGAAAAGATTTTATGTGGAGAGATTGTTATTCACAAAAATTTGTGAACCGTCACGGGACGCCTGACAGATATGAAACATCAATAATCATATTCATTTGACCCCCTTATAAAAATGTGTAATTAAAATATACATGACATGACTGATACCATATATATCATAAAGAAACTTTTTGGAGTTGGAGTTTGCCCTATGTTATACCTCAACAGATTTTATATTGATTTAGGTTTGTTCAATTTTCAGATTGTGTGATGTCTTGTAAATAATGAACTGAGTAGTATTCTTTTAAAATCTAATTTTATTGTTTGAAGGTGGTTGACAATGTTTGATGGTGAATTTCATTAGTTCAGGCTTCCATTGTCTAATATGATTTCACTCTATCGAAGAACAGACAAATTAAAATAAATTGATAGATGTAGCCGTTACTACGTGCTGGAAGATCATGTTGAAAAGAGAAATGAAAATTTTTATGTTCTTTACCACTTTTATTTGTAATTAACGTTACTGCAGTTTCGTCCTATATGGACATTTTCAAACTTAAACAATAAAATTTATTGTAACTTTACTTACAAATAAAAGTGATAAAAAACATAGAAATTTTTGAAATTGAAATGTATATATGAATCATATTGAACAATAACACGTGGAACGAAAATGCTGATATTGTGAAAATGACCAGAGAGTACAAAAATAAAAAATAAAAAAAAAATAAAAAAATTATTAGTATCCACAATCGTCTTTGCGTGATGACTGGACTACTTCCCCCAAAGATGACTATTTATAGGTGTTTCGAGCGCCAGTTTAGCGGAAGTTAATCACTATCCGCTTGATTACAGGTTTCCATTTGATGCGTATCTATAAGCTAACTTTACTGATTGTGTTGTATGACAACAACTTTGTAGTTTCTTTGAACTTTTTCTCAAAACAGTGTTCCTCTTCGTGAACGATCTCAGCATAGGACCCCTTTATGTCATGTTGTCCAAATATGCTCTGCTATTCCCGATTTGCTGGTTTTCCCTCTCTGTGTGTTTTTTTCCAATACTCGTCAATGCGGATTGTCGATGGTCTTTTGGTTTCACCGGTATAGGATTTGCTGTACTCACAGGACATCCTATGAATGCAATTCTTGGAATCACACTCCACGTTCGGTGGCCTGGTTTTCGTGAGGCTACTATGGATGGTATTTTCGGATCTGAAGCATCATTTTCGACAATCTTCTGACGTAGGAAAGTACAATAACTGGTTGTGATAGCTTCTCTTCCTTGTGGAGCTCTTACTGTCTTCAAACCAAAGTCTGTTCCACCATCACTTTGGAGTAACCATTCCATTGAATGTCTTTTTTAATGATGCATGAATCCTTCTCGAAACCTCTCTTACATCTTTTGGTAGATTTATGGTGGTTGTGATTCAGATACTGTCCCGTGTGAGTGGGTTTTCGGTATACAGATATTCTCCACCAATACTTCTCAAAGAATGGCAATCCGTTCTCCCTTCTCCATTGTGAAGGTGATGAAAGGTCTAACGCTGTTGATGTACTTCAGAAAGGTGTCTTGTTCTGTATTCCCATGGTTCCATACGGTGGAGGTGTCATCAACGTATTCCAATATAAATGTTGGCTATAACTGATGAAAGTAGAGGTCCCATTGGCAGTCCCTCATCTTGCGAAAAATACTCGTCTTTCAGTTGGAAATAGCCGTTCAATATACAGCAGCCTAGTAAGTTGGTTCTATATTGCAGGTCTTCACCTTCCGATAGCTTCCTCTGTATGATTATGAGTGCTTTTCTGACAGGAAGTTTTAAAATCTATTTTTATTAATTTTTTTTTTTAATTTTCTGCTCATTATCATTTTCATCCTTTTCATTTTTCTTTTTCCTTTTGTACTCTGTGGTCATTTTCTTTTTGTGTCTCGAATACTTTATTCGTTGCATTTCTATTTATTGTTTGATATAATTGATATTTCAGCCATTCATTCTGATTTCATTAATTTTTTCATAGATTTCGAGTCATAGTAGAATCATAGTAGATAATGGAAGTCCGAACTAATACAATTCATCCCATTTTATTCTTGAACGATACCGATTTGTTCTATTTCTATTGTTAGAGATTCGGGCATCTATATCTAGAAAATGTCAACAGATTTGAATTATGAGGAGAAACGATTAAATGAATACTGGAACCAATATATTCGGAGGACGATGTCCCTGTCAATTGAAATTAAGTGACCGGATGAACCACCAATTATGGAAATAACTCATTCGAATAACAATCAATTTTGATATTTCCACTAGACAATTTGAAAAACGTTTTGGATCATTCGTTTTGATATTACATGTATGTGCACTACTGGGGAATACGCACACAGTAC
The DNA here is from genome assembly GCA_015342105.1 of Leptinotarsa texana. Classification (NCBI taxonomy): domain Eukaryota; kingdom Metazoa; phylum Arthropoda; class Insecta; order Coleoptera; family Chrysomelidae; genus Leptinotarsa; species Leptinotarsa texana. The sequence continues at coordinate 16,431 of WOGN01000954.1, read as the reverse complement.
ATTGGATGGATTCATATATTCTTGAATAAAATATATAATACATGAATCCATTCTTCATCAGCACATACTTATTGAAAATTAGGGCTCAAACACAACTCATTTATGATTCAACACTAGATAGCACTGCTTCGACCTGCCTCAGGCCTTTTCAGTGATGCTAGTCTGAACCTCAGATGTGTTGGTGGATTGAATTCTCATTGGAGAACCAGCATGAGTAGGTGATGTTTATGACATCTCTCTATCCTGAGAAATCATCTATGGGATCAACAGAGAACATAGCCCTCGAATAACAAAAATAAACGAGGCTCCCGAGGCCGTCAGATGTAAGGCCAAGCTTCGACATCCACCGCCGACGAGTATTATAAAAATATGTTTTTCACTGTAAGTGTAGCAGACGTAGTCAAAGTTATTCTTTTCTCGTTCTCGAATTCTTTCATGAGAAAATCATCAACTTGTCTAGGCGATCTTTCAGTGTAGAGGCACTATCGTAAAGACTTCTTCATTGCCAAAGTCGTATAAGGTCTTCCGAGGACAAGATTTCACTAAAAAATATAATATGGCTGCACAAGTATCTGAAGTTACATCGAGGGTCTCTAAAGCACGCAATTTGGATTCTATTTTGTCATAAAGGATGCTGAAGTTATTTTGAGTTGACAAATTGTTCAGTATTAGTTTCAACAACTCACGCACGTAGAATTCTACAAGAAAATCTTTCCTCCTAAATATGTTCTTTAAACTTTCAATTACTTTTGGGTAATTTTCTGCACTGGGAGTGTAACTATGTTCGAGTTGACGAGCTTTTGAATTAGGTATCGATGCTTGGATTACATATTGAAATTTGTCCTCTGGTGCAATGTTACCATCATCAAGCACCCTTTGAAACTGACTCCAAAAGGAAAGCCGGTAAATTTTCGTTTTGTGGACACTCGGCGATTTTGAAAAAATTTTTGAATGTACTTACGTATGTTGATGTGTAGATTACGAATCTGAAAGAAAAAAGCGGCACTCCCCCTTATTTAAAAAGTTACGGCCCTTCAAAGTTCAGAAAAGGGCAACTTTTCAGCCTTCTTCTTCGCCAAATAAACTATTTAAAAACACAAGCATTCATTCACAAGGACACCTTTACACCTTATTTCTCCTTCTTGTTTCAATAAAAATGTTAAAAAATTTACGGAGCTGCTTTTTGATTATATATCTCTGTATTTTACGTTTTTAAGGTTAATGTTCATATTCCTGAAGTAATTCAAATGTTCTTATTACAAATTTGAAATAGTAGGCGACGGCAAATACCAACCGCTTCTTTCTGAAATGTCACTAGTAACTAACCTAAAAATAGAATAATGTCACCAGGAGAAGCATTCGTTTTCAAATTAGGTTTTTTATAAGAAAAATGTTCATTATTGAAGTGAAAAGTGTCAAAGAAGAAGGAATAAGGTGTAAAGGTGGCCTAGTGAATAAATACTTGTGTTTTTAAATAGTTTATTAGGTGAAAAAGAAGGCTGAAAAGCTGCCCTTTTCTGAACTTTGAAGGGCCGTAACTTTTTAAATAAAGGAGAGCGCCGCTTTTTTCTTTCGGATTCATAATCTAAGCATCAAAATACGTAAGTACAGTCAAAAATTTTTTCAAAATCGTCGGGTGTCCACAAAACGAAGTTTTACACAATTTTCTTCATTTTCTCAACATTTTCATCGGTTGTTGATGTGCTGTGGAATTCAGGGCGAGTAACGTCATTAACATTTTCTCTACCTTTTATAATGGGCTTGTAGCATTTGTAATCATTTTTCTGACTCTAGAGTACTTTTGCAGTGTGTCACTGTCAATATTTGAAGTGTCTTTGAGCAGTTAATTTAAATTTTACACAAAATTTTACGCAAATTTTTTGATCCATCGCCGAACACGTAAAATATTTGCAACTTGTATGCCTCTCACTAACAAAATAAACATATTAAACAGCTAATCGAATGTACGTATCCCACAAAATTTGAGCATTCACCTTATTTTTTGATCAAGCCACTAGTAGTATATCTTCGTTGCTGACACTACAATAGTTGCCTTCTCGAATCCAAATCCGTCAAGATAAACTATTTAGCGGTACCTTTTCCAATTACCAAAAGTTGTACATCTTAACAAAAACCTGGGAAATTTAAAGAATCTCAACTTAGGATGAGAGTAACCAGCTTAGCCTAAAAAACACGGAGTAGGAATCATTTTGGAATATTCATATTACCATGGCAAATATTTTCACTTTGTTGCAGAACTTCATGGTTGGAACATTGAACAAGAATGTTGAATTGAACTACTCGTTGACGGTCTAATTCAATTCAAATGGTGTAAATGCAATTTCAATGGTATTGATTGTAATTATATTAAAAATTTTGGAACAGTAACCAACATTTTCAAACCATAATGGAAAAACGAGCGTCATAAAGAAATCTTCCACGGTGTTCCGATCCGTCCAAGTGTTTTTCATTTACACCAATTCAAGTTATAGCCAAAGCCATCAGGATTCATCTCTGTTCGACAGCTACTTTTTTTTTAGTTCGTTTATTCAATTTTTATATCTCGTCCTATATTCTGTCCAATTCGGCCACCTATCAGGAAGAACATTTGGCAATGCGCATGCTGCGATTGTATCTTTAACTTTCGTGAAACACGAGTTTTATTTCAGAAGTTTCCCGAACTTTCACATTCCTCTGAAAGCATGGGTTGAATGAAGCCAGGCGGGCGTAAAAATGTGGTTTTGAAACGGGAAACGCTCTAAGTGCGATGTTATTTTAACCGACGCTTATTTGTAACTTTTTGTTTTATGCTTATTTACTTCGCGAGAAATTATTGAAGTTTCTCATAATATGAAAAAGTTTTACTTTTTGAAGTATTTTTTAAAATAAAATATATTGCGAATTTTTCTTTTTCACTCATGTAAAACCTCACTGGATTATCCCATTTGGATGGTTCTGCATTCTGCGGAACCAAATTTCGCGGTTCTGTTTCACTTCCATCACAAATTTCTAGTACAAACTGTATAGGAAAAAGTAATTGAATAGAAAAAAGTGTTTTTTGCATAATTCAATGTTCATATTTCTATTTGGGGAACAGCTGGTGAATCTATAATAAAACCTCTGAAAACCTTACAAAAAAAATAATAAGAAGCATTTATAACTTACCATATTTGAAACCAACATTGAACTTATATAAGCCGAACCTTTTATTGGACTTGAATTGAATTTATAAACTCAAAATTAGCTGCTTTATTCATTCTGTAAAAAATAATACAAAGAAATCAAACTTAAATTTTATTTGGGCATATTCACAATCATGCCACAAGACAAACCAAATTTTTGTCACAAATTACGATAAAAACAAATTTTGGCCAGCAAACTCTCATTACATACACGATGTGAAGGCTTTATAAATATCAAGCGCAACAGCTTCTGATTCTTCATGTTTCTTGATTGCGTTATTCCAAATATGAGTAACATACGATAGAAGGTCGCCTGTTGATCTTTGTTTCCGATCTTCAATATGGCGATATTGATGATCGCTCAAGATGTTGAAGCCTTCCAAATATTTAAGGAAAGGGTGTTTACGGCTTTCTTCATGATTATTGATATCACTGATTATTGATAGACTGGTATGTAGTTATTTGAAAGAGGTTTGTTGCCCTTTAGGGGAATAGGCTGAACGCGAGTGATCTTACACGATAGAATTTTTTCTTCCGTCTATTTCAAAATGTGTATGAAAGTATGTAGTTTTGAGAAGGATTTTTCTTCCAGCTTTCATCTGTAAGTGAGTTCTATGTCTGATATACACATAACGCATGGGCTGAGAACTCGTAGGCTAATAGAAAAAAAATGATAAAATTTATTTTATTTTTCAATTCAGTTGCCTTCGAGGGCGATACATCGATTATAGCGGTCATACAATCTTTCGATACTATTTTTGTAGTACGATTTGTCCTAAGCCTCCAAATAGGCATCAATGAAATGGAACCTCCTCGGCCACCAGGTCGTATTTTGTTCACCGGCAGTGAAAGCCTATTTTTTCACAAGAAATAACGGTCAACGGAAAAACAGATGTTGAACAGACATTATTATTATTTTGATTCCCTTTCCAATACTTCCTCCTCAGTATTTATCTGAAAAGTTGTTCATTTGGGGGAATTTTAGTTTCGAACACACTGAGATTAGGGAATGAAAGTCATCAATTTTGCAATCGTATCATTTTATGTGGGACAATTTTTTGCTATCAGTAGCTTTTTCGCAATACACCTCTCAATTATAGAATGGCGAATAGGATTATAAAAAATTTGATTCCCCTTTCTTTCTTTGATCTGGCATTCTAGTTGTTTTACTCGGATTCAATAGATTTTCAAAAATCTGTTTTTCAACAACGACTCATATAAAAGGAATCACAAAAGCCTGAAATTCAAAGCATTTGAAATTACTGAAGTTTTTTTGGTATGAACATCTCACATGTGTTTTCAGGTACCTACAGTGCATTTCTTTTCTTTAATATATCCCCCTTTGATTTTTTGAACGGATAAACTCAAAAAATTGAAATTTGGTATAATGTAATTATTGCATTAATACTTTATTTTGAAGTAAAATTGAAAAATGAAAATTACAAGATGGCGATTGGGCGCCATTTGGGAAAAAAAATTAAATGGAAAGGAGTTGTGACATATATTTTTGAAACTCCTGACAAATGCCTCACAAACCTAGAATATGAAGTCAATATCTTCACGTAATACAAAATGGCGGAATATTTAATAATTTCCTGAAGGCAAATATATCAATATCGATATTTCTAGAAATATTTCTTTTTATCTGCCTTATGGCAATTCCAATAACTCAATAAATTTCATTAAGTTATTTTTTGTTTATAAAAACGACAAAAAATCTCAGTTCGACAATGAACATCAATGTTCAGTTAGAATATTCCCATTAACTTTTCGGTTTTGCTAGTAGAAAGGTACCAGGTCAACAATATCCTAAATAGTCAATTCTCGTCCATTGGAAGAAAAAATTGAAGCGATTTTTATTTACGGTGCGACGCGTAAGTTTCACGAGACCGAAATGATTTTCAATGAACGTTTTCCGAATCGTCCTATATGTAGAAAATATCTGAGGGAACTTGTATCGGAATTCACAACTACCGGTACTGTACATAACAAAAATCCTTCAGGTCATCCGTCCATTCCGGAAGAACAGCAAGTGCAAATAATTGGTGAGATGGAAGTAAATCCTGAGCAGTCTACTTATTCCGTCGCGAATGTTTGTGAGGTATCTGCTTCTACTTTGTGGAGACTTTTGAAGAGGAATAAGTATCATCCATATAAAATTAAAATGGTACACCGATGAACTGAAAATGACCCCGATTCTGCGAAATTCTGACGAAATTCTGCGAAATCATGATAGAAACCATTGCAAGGCATCCTACATATCTCCACAATATTTGTTTTAGTGACGAATGTACATTTTTTCAAACGGCAATGTTCACAGACAAAATTGCCGTTATTGGAGTGACATCAACCCAATAACCAGAAAAAATTAACGTTTGGACAGGAATATTAGGAAATAATTTTGAAGAACCTCTATTTATTGATAAAACGTCGACAGGGGAACTGTATTTGAATACGCTGGAAACTACTACTATACTGGAAACTACTATTAGCGAATCCTAATAAATTCTATATGGATATTGTACTCCAACAAGCTGGAGCACCACCACATTTCTCCAGACAAGTAAGAAACTATTTAGATACTACTTTTCCTGTTCATTGGATTGGCCGTCGAGGTGCTGCAGAATGGCCAGCCCGCTCGCCAGATTTGACACCGTTGGATTTTTATGAGGTTATTTGAAGCTGAACCTGCTTCAATATTGGGTATAAGGTAGAGAATAATAGATATTTGTAGAGATATTGACGTTACTTTGTTCGAAAATGTTCGGCGTGAAATATCGGATAGGCTGTTCATATGTCAAGAAGTTCAATGCAATCATTTCGAGCATCTTCTGAACTGACCTCAAGCTTATAACCTCATATTAGATGGTTAAATATCAATGTATTCAGGCAATTATTTAAAGTTCCGCCATTTTGTAGTAGTAGTTGAAGATATTGACATTATATTTTAGTGTTGTGAAGCATTTGTCAGGAGCTTCAAAAATATATGTCACTAGACCCCCTTTTCACTAATTTTTTCCAAATGGCACTCAGTCGCCATTTTGACATTTTCATCTGTCAATTTCACTTCGAAATAAAGTATTCATGTATTCATTTTATTATCTAAAATTTAAATTTTTTGGGTCGACTCGTTCAAATGGTATTAAAGAGAAGCGCTGTATAATCGACTAAGTAGTCAGATAAAATCGAATAGTACACTTTAATAGTAGATTAGACATATTTCATCCTCATCGATGATGATAAGTAACAGATATCTCTGGCACTTCACAAAACATTAGTAATATAGCACTAGTATTATTCTCAACCTTGAGCAAATGCTTCTGACAATATGTTTAAATTATCATTTCTAAGAAAAATGATTTCATATTCAGATAATCATCGGGAATAATAAATCGTTAAGCATCATTATCATTAAGAAAAGAATTTACAAATTATTTTAATGTTAAACATAATTAGGTATACAGTTCTTCGGTCCGTGATTAATAACTTTGTATCCAATTAATCAAAGCATTTTTCAGTGAGTGACTGCTAAATATTATATCTTCGTGTTTCTTTTTCTGAACTATGTGGGTGTTTACAGCGGAACTCTATAAAAGTTGCCTGTTATATTCATCATTCATTTAAGTAACGTTATGTTGATACCCATCATCTACTGAATAATACTTTTCTAACAATATATATCGTATTATTGTATTCTCTAATTTTATTATTTCGTAAAAAAATTGTATTAAATCACAGTTCTTTTGAATGTCACTTTTGAAAAATATAGCTTAATTTATCAAGCAACATTCAGAACGTATTATTTATTATTTTTTATCACTCACAATCAATTTACTTGATCTTGAAGTGATCCTGAAGCGATATGAATTATTATAAAGTTAATCCTATGAAATAGCTATCATGGAATCTCATTTCTTGACGTAATCACCATATAGTATAAAACTAAGTCGCTTCCCAATGTTTGTCCCTATGTTTGCTTAGATCTTTCAAACTACGCAAAATGTTTTTAAACGTTGAATCGTTTTCAAGATAGAGGGCGGAGAGCGCGGTTAGAGCATCATTTCAGGTCAACCGGTAGTCCCGGTCAAAAACACACCATATTATTGAATTTCATTAGTTTGCATTTCCATTCTCTAATATAATTCCAATATGATTCGAAATCTATGAAAGAACAAATAATTGTCAAACATTGTCAACCACTATCAAACAAACGTCATGTAATTATAATATGTCTTAATAATTTATTAATTATTGATAAATACATAATCATTATTAATATTCATTTCTTATTAAATATTACATTAAATTTAATTTTTTTAAATCAATTATATAACTTACTCAATAACACTTAAACAGATTCCTAGAATTAAAAAATAATTGAGGGACGAACTTCAATTACATTCCACTCATATTCTAATTGCCATTATTTACATTCCACTGATTACATAATTAAGTACATCTTGTTTACCTGGAAATTCTTATCAAATCGAAGTAACAAAGAAAAGCTCATTGATATGCTGATTAAAAAATTACATACTGTGAATATTACTATCAAATATGCCAGATGGGAATGTACTCATTAGTGAAACAGCAATTAAAGAATCAAAACCTGAAAGAAGTTTAAGTTATAATAGAAGAAGATATTGATTTATTTGTCATTTCAATTGGGTGTACACTATCTCATCAACAAGATATTTTCGTCAAAGAAGCCGGCAAATGTAATGTAGAAATAAAAATTTACTCTTTCAAAGGTTTTGATAAGTATCCTCCATTTTGTTTCTTTACGCCTCAAGTGGCTGTGATACGAGTTCTTCGCTTTCTAAAGAAGGGAAAAAACGTATTTTTAGGCATTCGAGAATCTACCGAATTTGGATCAACTTGTAGCTGCTTTCGAAGAAGAAAACTTTCCGGTTGAAAAATCATTTGAAAACGTAATTCAAATTTTGTTAGGGGTTATCAAATATTTCATCAATATGTGCAGCAGCTCACTAACATTTCAATAGTTTTTAGTATCAAATTCTAACTTGGTCAGGGTATGATTTGGAACCCTAGAAATGGGGAAGCACAATGTGTGACGAATTGCTGAAACCCATGACAATTATTTAAGCACCTGCTCCAGAGGAACTACTCAACACAACATTTTCAACTTCAAGAGAGTGGTTCGCGATGTGGATGTAGGAATTGGGGTCGCATTGCCCTTCAGCTTGTGGCCAGTGTAATGGGTTAACTTCTCTCAATGCTTTACCGTACCATATCAATGAAGATAGAACCTTTGACCCCACAATAATTGTACCTAGACCTTGAGACAAATGTTGAAGATGATAAAGAAGAGGACTTTTAAACACTACGGCGGAAGAAGATGATGAAGAAGAAATTAATAAAATAATGATTTTTAGTTTTTGTGATTATTTTTTAATTTCCACAATCATTAAGGTATAGAATATTTTGTAATAAAAACATTGTAGATATTAATTACATAGAATTGAAATGTAATTCAGGTATTTTCCTCAACAATTTCATAACTACACGGGCAGGTAAGTATTATTAAATAAATTGATACATAATCAAAAATAGATACGTAAGTAAAATGATTATTACATATATCGTAATAGTCATTAAGAAATGAATATTATTGATAATTACGTATTTATCAATAGGTAGTTGATAAATTTTATAGCGTTGACTTCAAATGATGCTCTAACTGCGCGCTCTCTGCCCTCTATCCCGAAAATAATTCAACGTATAGATATTTGTTGGGAACAGAAGTTGTACAAAATTCAATCCTCTACATAATTGAAAATGAATACAAAAAGCGGAAAACCAATATAAAACGAGATACTTGTGATACACCTGAATATGTGAGTAGTAATGAATAGTAATGGAGTTTTATTCCAACACCAAATCCTTATTTCCATCACCTCGATACGTGTTTCGATCACCAAGTGATCATCTTCAAGAGAAATATTAATTTTCCTCTTGAAGATAATCATTTGGTGATCGAAATATTAAACTAATTTTTCTCTTGAAGATAATCAGTTGGTGATCGAAACACGTGTCGAGGTATTAACAATTATTAATTGGCCCTCCAGGGTGACTTGATTGATTTCAGTGACGCATTTGCTTTTTCAGCTGCAGAAAAACCTGCAGCATCACATCATCTGAAGATCTTGATCTGTCCTCTGTTTCATAGTATTTTAGTATGAAATGATTCAAATTAAATTTAGTACACTCCATTCTCAAAGAGAAGTAATGAAATAATGAACGAAATGCCCATAAATGATTTGACAGGAAAAAAACATAAAGTTTCACAGGAGTAACTATATATCTTACATCATTGACTTTTGTTTCACCAAAAAATTCCTCAACAAAATATATGTTAGCATTTACCCTTCTGCTGACTTTTGAAGTCGAAACTATCGAAGCTGACTGAGAATTACCCAGATCTCACATTTCAACATATGAATACGGCATTTGTAGGCTGACAATCCTAATAACTCACACTATGCACTAACTTAGAACATGCCATTAACTTCCAGACAATGAAAATGAGCAGGGATGGAACAAATCTGAGTCCAACGAAATAGTGATGGGAAACTATCCGTACTTGTATTATGTTTGGGGAAGTCATTCTCGACTTCGAATCAATGTGGGCAATAGTACCTGCATTTTCCCATACTGATTGGTCACCAAGTATCAACCGAAGATCCTCTACTCTTTAAAAAAAATGACACTTGGCTCTATCCAAAAAGGGAGAAATCTCAACTGTGACATTCAACTTAACCAAAGCATTTCACCATTATGACACCAGATATATCTATGGAAGATTCCTGCTTATGGGTTTCCAACAGGATTGTGTCAGCTACTTCACAGCTCTCTCAGTATTTTATTTTCTAAAGCTGAATTGAGGAAAACCGCAGGGTATATTTTACTTGCTGGTTATACTATGAGACACTATAACATTGACAATGCAAACATTGAAATGAAGAAGTACATGTTTTAATGTACAGTAGAGGCTACAGTTCTTTCCTTCAATTCACTTCGAAATACTACAGATAATAAACTACTCTCTGGATGAAAATACCTTACCTTACACTCATTTTAGTGCGAGACGTACCTTCTCCATTATTGAACGGTAAATAATTGAAAATAATCCCAACGACATTCAATAGAAAAGTAGGCTGTCGAGGTTGGCGTCAATGTTTTAATTGACTTCCGAGTTTTGTCGTGGTCTTCATTGGTTATAATATCCAAACGTTTCAACTGAAATCTAAGCTCCCATTTTAGAGGTCGTATGTATGTATGAGGTATGTAGATGACACTTTCGTTGTTTGTAGCCATGGAAAATGATAAATTCAGAATTTGCTAAGTCATCTAAATAGTTTGCATCCAGAAAACCAGTTTACCTTGGAATCAGAAGAAAACCTCCAAACCCTATTTCTTGATGTTTTAGTCATCAAAGAAAGTAATCAACTAGTTGATGAGGAAGAAAACACATATACCTAATAACTGTGTTACAAGCGAATGGCTACGACAGAAAATATATAATCCGCATTACTCGTCCAAGGGAGAAGAAGAGAAAGAATGATAAAATTAACAGTCTTCAAACCTACGAAGGAAATATCGGGGTATTTTAGATCAGCAAAAGATGGTAGAGACCCACTCAAATCAGAGAAAGTTTACAGGATTCCATGTAACTGTGGTAAAGTCTATATCGGTCAGACGAAAAGAAGCAATCGAGCACAAGCGGAGTTGCCGATGGGACAGACCGAGAAAGAAGTGCAGTCGCACTTCTCGGTGCACTGTGCACTGTCCGACGAGGAACACAAGATCCTGTTCGAAAATACCGAGAGGCTAGCAACAAGAATGTATTAAAAATACATAAAAATACGCAGATACCCAGAGGACTTCAATAGAAAGGAAGAGGGAACATATATACCAAAGATCTGGCACACGTCATTGAAAAGCGTCAAAACGAAGCCAGTACAATAAATGACACAGCAGGAATGAGAGTATCAGATGACATGTTGAGAACAGTACTTCACTGAAGATGACTGCCGCAGTTACAGTTGGAACGTTTGGCGGTTATAACGGAAGAAACCACAGCAAAACCCAGAAGCCAATCAAAACAACATTCAAAATGTTATTGAAAACAATAACACTGTTGACTACCACCTTCTGGTGATTCATCCAACCCCAAAGAAGCTACTTGTAAAACCATCTGTTCTGGACATGAAATACATCCTTCATTATAAAAAAAAGTTATGTCATAAAGACTGGGAATGTCAAAACTAGATATTATGTGATAAGGAATGATGAAGGACCGATCTGCTACTTCGAGAGATTTGAATACTTACCTACCATGGGTTTTTTTAAAATACAGAAAATGCATACCACCAGTATCAACCAACTTTTATACAAATCTGCCGGAACATTGGATGTGAATACCACACTCCACTGATGAACTAATTATCTTCCAATGCTCCTTATTTCTATAGAAATGCACAAGCGCTGCAGGAAAAAAACTTGAAAGGTTCTGTGAGCAGTACCAGTAGCCAGTTGGATCTGAATCGACTACAATAATATAAGAATTTTACAAGATAATGTAAATGAAGTTTTCGAACAGGGTAGTTTCAGATGTTTTGAGTAGAATATCAAAGCGATGTGAGCTGTATTTTGCCGTTTACTTTTTCTACGTAAAATTTACCAATCTCCTGGTATGCTTAGTGGCAAAGCTCCGTATATGTGCTTCATAAAGTATTAGGAGTTGCTAAGATGAGTAGTGTGATGGAGACAATATACGAAAATGAACCAATCGGTCCACGTTCATAATTTAATGCTCTTTGAGAAAGCTGGTGAATCTCAAACAATGACAATCCGACAAGTCATAACACTGACTTTCAATTAGTAAACCTTTGTCCTAGGCTCTACTTGTTTCTCGGTTGCGTTGTTTCAAGGAACGCTTGAAGCGTTCACTTTTTCCCGGAGACTATATTGATGACCGCCCAAGATTATTTTGGATGATTTTTGATATCACTGATAATAATGTAAATGATCTTTAGTGAAACTTGGGCAGTCTTACAGAAAAAAGTTGAACTTTTTTGTAAGACAGCTCAACGAAGCTACATAACACTGGTGCTAATTCATTGAGTTGTTTTTCAACGGCTGGTGATTCAACAAGTTTGGTTTTTGTCAAGCTATTTCAGTAATCGTCAAATATATTTTACATATTAGCATCATTCCTATCCTATCACGATTTAGGATGATTTTAGAAAAAATATTGTACACCCTTTTACAAAAACTTCAGTATTATTTTATAATAATTTCCGTTGAATCATTCAATAACACAGAAATGGCACACCCTCGAAACCTTAGTGAAACCAAAACTATGACCCTTTCATTATAGAGGAATAAAAATGTAATTTCCCCTTAGTTTTTATTACGCTTTTATTAATACAGAAGGCCCTTAGGCCAGATTGACGCGTGCTGCAGACTTTCACCCTCTTCTATTCTGTGTGTTTCCACCTCTTGTGTTTTAAGTAGTCCCATGCGTGAGGCAGACAATGATGTCGAGATTTACGTCAAGAATGGTCTTTAAACAAGCGCAGTGGCGCACGGCGTGTATTTTGAATTTGCAGTAACCGAAAATATGAGATTCTGCGGATATGTTATATATCAATTTCAATATATAAGTTTTCAAGAATTATTTATTTTGAAAAAAATGAAATGGGACTATGTTCCTTTGAATTACAGAATGCAAAATAGAATGTAATGTGAATACAAAAGTAAAAAACTTGTAACTGAATGCAATTCTAATGTAACCAACTCATTTCGCCACGCAGAACGTATTTCTAGTGAAATTAGTGCATAGGTAAATATTCTAAAAATGAAAAAATAAAATGAAGGTTCTTTATGTCGTCGTTTGTAAACGGCGTCTTGCTGGAAGTCGATTCAGCAAAGTCAGCATTGACACTGATCAAGTTCATCCTTGTCTCCATGGGTACGAATATAGAAGGTCAGTGAACAACATATAGCAGATATTTTAAAGAAAATCCTTGATTGAAACAGCCAATGGTCCTGAAGAGGCGCAGGAAAATAGTTCATACTACTTCTCCACTTCTCACTCACATAGTCATTAAGTAACATGGTTCATTTTATAGACCGGGAGCCCGTGACAGAAATTTTGACCCCACTTTTTACCGTCTGCTTTTTCAGGGGACATATTTACAGCCTCAAGCAACGTTAAACGAACTTATTGCCTATGTTACACATGCCTAAACTCTAGTTTGTATTAAAAAAATGCTTCTTTGACCAATATTTCACCATCTGCCATTCAAGCAACCGGAAGGCTAGGTTACCCAACCCAGAAAAAATAATTGACAGACGGTTACATGGTGTCCTGGCTAAAGCAATAATTTTTTATTTAACAAAAAAAATGGTTAACTAAAATCAATTTTTTACCGTCTGCCAAGCACAGCGTAGACTAACAGTAACATAAAATGAACAATAGTTGTCAAGCGACAACTATTGGCAGGCAAATTGGCAATGTTTTAAGTACAGGCAGACGCAAATGAATTTGCAAAAAAATTAATAACTTTCACCAACATTTCACCATCTGCCATTGTTTCCTTGCAATATATAATTATTGAATAGACAAACTGTTAATTGGCAGAAGAATAGATGGTGACGAGAGTGGTAGACAATTTTTTATGACACAAGTGTCAATGTTACTTCATCAGAGAATTTCATCAATTTCAGTGGGAATACCTTTAAAACGACACTTCTATTACAATTTTTTTAAACAGTCGTTTTGATGAAGTGGGAATAAATAATGATAAATGTACGAGATTTAGAAATACATAAACAATATTTTTATTCCAATATCGACATAAAAACCAGAAAGCTTTAATCTGATTCAGTGGTTTCTTGAGAAATATTGAAATCAACGCTAACGTCGCTTGTTATACTGCCTTCTGAATCATCATCATTATTATCATCATCATCATGATCTTCAGCAATATTTTCATTTCCCAAATCCACAACTTTCCCATCATTGAGCTGCAAATTCAGTAGGATCTACAACAAAAAATAAGGTAGCAATCTAATGATCAATTTTCGTGATACAGTTTAAATGATTTGAAAAAAATGCAAAATTATTTAAAGGATACGTAAACATATGCCATTACATTTATTTATTGTCAATCAATTACGTAAATTAGTATTTTCGATATTTTCATACTGGATTTTCATTTCATTGAGTTCTCATAGTTTCTTGAATACTGAAGTACCTGCAGACGTTAATATAATGTTCTTGAATGTTTTCCGGCGTATCAGGTCCTTAGAATTAGTTGAATGTATACTGTCATTGTGACACCACCCATAATTTAATGGGTCTGAAATTGATTTTTTTCAATAGAATTGGTCCACATGCTTGATATATATGCCGTTCTTAAAATTTGTTGCTGTAACTCTCTGGCACATGGTGGTAGATTGGATGCGTCAAACTATGTAACTTTTTCTTGAAAGACTCCATGTCATCTATCACTCCCTAATGTCTTTCAAATATCCGAACTTTCGCTTCATTGACACTTCAGACTTAGGATAACTTATTTTTGATTGTTGCATACATACGGCACACAAAACATATTTTTCGGTTGTATAAACACGGTCTATTCGTCTCTCATTCATTTTTCTCCATATTTTTGATACTGAAGTTTATATTTCACAAAATTTTTTACGGTAAAAATTGGTAATTAACTAATGCCTATGAATTATTAATAAGCCTGCAAACCATCTGCCTTGCGAAAATTTATCCATTTCATGCTACTGTTAGTATAGGCTGTACTCGGCCGACGGTATAAATTGACTTTAGTTAACCATTTTTTTGTTGAATAAAAAATTCATGCTTTAGCCAGAACACCATGTAACCGTCTACCAATTATTTTTTGGCTAGGTTGTGTAACCTAGCCTTCCGGTTGCATGAAAGGTAGATGGTAAAATGTTGGTCAAAGGAGCATTTTTTTTAATGCAGACTAAAGTTAATGTTTAAGCATGTGTAATATGGGCAAAAAATTTGTTTAACGCGTAATACTGTTGCTTCTGGCTGTAAATATGTTCTCTGAAAAAGGCAGACGGTAAAAAATGGGGTCCCGGTCTATTAGTGTTTGCCACTTAATGAGGTGAAATGAAAATGATACTGAAATGATATAATTATTTCATTAGTAATAAATATAATCTGACCCGTATTGGAAATGGTCACTAAAAATGATCGAGTTCATTTATTCTTAGCTCATACTTGTATGACAGAAGGTTATTATTCGTAAAAAGAAGACAACTGGTTAACAGAAAAACCAAGTTTTCAAACCATTTATGATTCAATGTTCAAGTATAGGATCTTTCATTAGACACTTTCTATCTTCAAATTTGAATGAAACAAAGTGTGTGTAGGATGTTAGTTAAATTTTTTATTCGTTTGAAAGATCTATTGATGCTATCGTTCAAAGAATCCACAATTAAATAGACCCGTGTCTCTTTGACGTGTTCGATGTGTAAATTGATGGAGAAAATCATAAATAGTCGCCTCAATTGATTTCTTGAGAAGAATAAGCTGTTTCCGCCTAAACAAAATGGATTTACAAAGGGTAGGTCATCGTTGGACAACCTGGTGGAATTGGAATCGTCTATCAATGAAGGATTTTCCAACAAACTGTAGCAGTCAAACAAATACTGTGGCAGTCTTTTTTAATATAAACAAAGCCTTCGACGTGGCTTGGAGATATTATATACTGAAAAAGCTTGAAACCTGGGGCATCAGGGGCAACTTTCTTCAATTCGTCCAAAACTTCTTATAGAAGCGGTACTTCAAAGTCAGGGTAAATGGAATATTATCATAAAAGAAACTTCAAGAAAATGGAATTCCTCAGGGTTCCGTTATGAGTACCACATTGTTCCTCATTGCAATAAATGAATTATCCTGTAAAAGCCAGCAAGAGGAAAAAAACTTGAATTCAATAAAAGTCAACCTTCAAGAGGCACTTTACGCAATCGACACATGATTGAACAATACGGGTTTCAAATTGAGCCCAGAAAAGACGAAAGAACGACATCACGGCACCAAAACTGACGGTCTGTAATCAGAATATCCAAATAGATGAACACACCCGGTACCTTGGTATGACGTTCGACAGTAAACTCAACTGGAATGCTCACTCAGTTCAACTGAAAACATCTTGTCAAAGTGGTAATAATTTAT
>WOGN01000953.1:0-21243 GCA_015342105.1 Leptinotarsa texana | reverse complement strand
AAAGACTACATTCAACGCTTTTGGAGAAAATTAGAATTTTAAAAGAAAAGAACAAAAACGTAACCCCACAAAATCTAATGATCACCGCCTGTCTTCTATATAACAAATCTGTACATTCAACCACGGGGTATACACCTTTTAGTTTACTTTACGGATCCTACGACAACCTTAATGCTCACGAAATAGATTTATTAAAGAAAATTTACGAAAATTATAACGATAAAAGAAAACGAGAACTTTTACCATTCTATGAACAGCTGTATCATAAACAATTAGAAAAAGGCACAGCTATTTTGAATAAACGTAATGAAAATACAGAAAGTCCACCCTTGAAGGAACCTCACTATTACATCAGAAAACCTAGAACTAGAAAAACAGATCCCGTTTTTGAAAAAGTTAATGTAACCAGTATTGAAGAAAACAAAGTAACTGGAATTAGAGAAAAACACACACGATAGCAAATATAAATGTAACAAAAATCAAGAGAATCAAGAAAAATATTTCTTCACAGGACGATCCCCCTGGGAATCTAAAGTAGAAGAGATCAAATTAAATGGATTTTTTCCAGAAAAATTAGGCCTAGCAAAAATTATAAATCACTACCATAAGTTTCATTTCTATTTTAATGTTAGTCAAATATCTTTAAATTATAACACGCTAGCCACCAATTCGTATTTATTAGACATTCGAGTGAACAACTCCCGATTGCAAAATACATTATCACCTATGCGTCATAAACTTCGTTCACAAATAGAAAACGAAATATCGACATTGAAACCGAGAAGTTGAAGAAATTTGCAAAAGTGACATAACCGTCAACAACGTCTGCCCTCACGCCTCTGTCCGCATTCGGATCGCGTTCTCGGCGATTGCGCTTCATTGCTCAGACCGCCCCTCTACTTTCGCGCATCGTTCACCATCTTTTCACAGTACACGCGACGCGTAATGGCTTACTGCATTGTGTCAAGTTAACCTTATCGTGATAACTTTCAAATGATTTGTCCAAATTTTTCATTGGAAAAGACGAAGTTTAGCTATATGGAATACTTGAAACGGCAATTTTATGAATATTCATAAAAATTTGACAGATATAGCTCAGTATTTTGTATAGTGTGGCTACCACATAAGAGGCATATAACTATCACGGAGTCTTATTTAATATCTTACGGTACATTATCTGTATGCATTGCTCCCGTACGGAGGCACGGCGGCTCGCTAATATAATAATATAGGATCTTTGTGTAGAAATTGGGTGTAAATGTGAACATCAAAACCAATAATTAAATCAGAAGATACAACAAAAAATTAACGAATACTGTAGTTGATGGAGATGCTAACAGGAACTTTTCAATCAGGTTTACATCAACATTCATTGAGGTTGAGTTCTGGCTATTTTCGGGCAATAAAAAATCAATAAACTTTCTATAGGTGCTAAACCGGGTATAGTAAGACTGAAATCGAAAGTCTAATGAATGAAATAGTTAAAATATGCTTTTTTTGTTACGTAAGTGAAATAAATTTTCTGAATTTGAATTAATTGATGGATGTAGCCGTTACTACGTGGTAGAAAATTATAATGAAGAGAAGAGAATTGAAACTTCTTATGTTTTTTACCAACTTTAGTGGTACCACCTTCAGTGGTACCACTAAATACCACTAAAGGTGGTACCACTACTATAGGACTGTAAGAATTGATTGATCCAAGGTGTTCAACCCTTAAAACCAACTGCGATTTGACCGATTAATAGTAGAAATAATTGAAAACTGGGTTCAGAAATGTTCACTTTACACTGCGTGCTACAGTTTGAAAAAAGAAATTGGCTGATGAAAATCAACCAGTAAATTGAAAAACATTAGAGACAAAAGAAATGTATAAAATACCCCCAAAATTCTTAATGATATTCGAAAAAAGAAAGAGGAAATGCGAAAATGGATAAACACATCTATTGTGTCGTTGAATTGCAGGAAATTAAGTATTTTATATAGGTACAAAATGAAATGTACTATCATTTACTACAAAATTCTATATGGCCTAATCTGCTGTTATTAGAGTATTCGGCTCTATGATTGATCTAAGGGTTTTAACGCACAAAAACCAACTGTGACTTGACTGATTAATAACAGAAAGAAAGTAAAACTGGGTTCAAAATTGTTCACCTTACCTTTCTCTGGGCGGATCTAGGGGCAACGATGAATTTTTAATCCAGGCCTTATTTACGGTCGAGTAATGTGCACAACACAATTTCAAATAATGAAATAATTGTTGTTCTTCGATTGGCGGAGTGTTGTTGACCCGCCAACCACGGTTTTGTCTCTGACGAGTCAGAGAGATATGGACTTTGTTTTCCTGCAACACTTTAGTCTTACTATTTTTTGTTCAAAAGGTATATTAGCAGATTAGAACAGTAAAATAGAAAATACATTATTGTCAAAGAAAGTTATTGACCTAACTCAATTTTATATACACAAGCGGAATATGAATAAGAACCTTGTTGTTATTTTGAAGATAGCATATCATTCTTTTCCAAAGTAGCACGAAAACATCATTCATCTGAATTCTAGATGATATTCCCCGTTTCAATTGAGAATTCAATTCAATCCCTTGGTATCATATTTAGGAGTATATGAAAATTGATGTGCTCGAAAAGTAATAAAGGGTTTATGTGGAAGAATAATTATATTTAAAATAGAGTTAATGATGTAGCGAAACCAGATATTTGAAAGAATTCTCTAATGAAAACAATTTTTTATAATTTCATCTGACTGTGTAAAGTTTCAATAAAGTTATCAGTTACTCAAAATCCAAGTACGGGTACTGAGAAACAGCTTCATGCTCGTTTCATTGGAAATTTAGCGTTCTTCAAGAAAATTGAGCACTATTTTATAAAACTTACTATTTACATGTAAAATTCAATAGTTGTTTTCATCAGTTCACCTTCATCATGACGTATTTCAATGAACATTCATTTCTCATTGTAACAATAGAACAGAAACAGTGAAATTTTTCATTTCAAAAGCATTTTATATTTCTTACTTATTTGGGGTTGCATTCACCAACGGGTGAATGCATGCCAACATGAATTATTCACCTGAATACATTTTTTATTATTTCATGTTATTATATCCCGTAACCAGACAAATTAAATAGTCGAGAATATGAAGTTTTGAACAATATATCGTTGTTTTGCATGTGTCGCACAAAACTTTTCTGTTAAATTAGTACAAAAACTGACACGTTCGTTACCAAGTTGTATATAACAATATCTAGAGATTGTATAGCCAGTTGAAGATAATAGATACTGTTTATTCTATATTGGTATGAAAATTAGTATTTCACTACTGATCTAGGAATGATTTTCGAGTTCACAAGTGAATCACAAGAGTCACCGTCACAGACTCACACAAGTAATAGAAGTACTTCAGCTCCTGAAGATGCCAACTTGGTTGGTGAAATGCATATCACGCAGTGTTGCAGCTCTCGTGTTACGGAACAGTGCATATGTTGGATTTATTTCACGCCAAAAATTCCAGTTCTATCTTTGGATCCATGAAAGTCTAGCGCTGTTACGCAAAAGACAAGAGAGTAGCAATCGTCCACAATGCATAAATGATTTTTGAAACCGTATATTTCGGAGTAAGGTATATTTCGTTCCAAGACTAAACATCATTCGTAAAACAACAACTGTAGATATTATGTGGCGGTTTTCTTTTTTCAGTTTCGGGACCAATCAGCAATAGTATTATCCATCCTCCATTGCAATATTTGGAAAGCATCGTTATATTTTAATGATATTATTAAACATCCAAAGATCATTTCACTCCCTGCCCGCCTACTTGTACTATATGCATAATTAGCTATAATTCGAATATTTGACTTAAATTGCACGATCCATAAATAAGTCTGAGTGAATGAAGTTAAAATGTTCAAGCCCGTCTCGAATATACCTACACCATACCTACTCCACTGAAAATTCCCTGCATATGCAATTGGCAATACAACTGAAAGAGTCGACCTTCAATTTTGGAACAGGCACACTTGCAAGACCGGTTTCGGGCTCCTTAGCAACTCGTAAAGCATAATAGTGACCATCATCGACCTAAAGTCAATGATATTCCATAATTGAAAATCGAAATTCTTTCAGAGTATTTTTATCCTCGTCCTAAGTTGGAGCGAACATCAAAAATGTGACTCCATCTAGTGAACGAGGTACTAATCAACTGCATATCCGAAATTTGCAGTATACGGGTATATCCAAGACGATCTTGAGCATCTGAATTTCATTTCTTTAGATTTATTTACTGCCTGTCTTCAAGCAAAGCCCCCTGACTGGTAAGAAAGTTTTTCTTCCTTGAAAGAGGAATCGGGCAAATTTCGGATATGCAGTTGTTTAGTACCTCGTCCACTAGATGAAGTGACATTTTTGATGATCGCTTCAACTTAAGACGAGGAATGAAATACTATAATTATAGATGTTCAATTTTGGAATATCATTGACTTTAGGTCGATGCAAGAGTGTCCGTTCCAAAATTGAAGATTAAATCTTTCAGTTGTATTGCGAATTGCATATGAAGAAAATTTTCTGTGAAAATTTCTGCACTGACGCCTGTTGGATATAATCCAACGTTGTTCGTAGTATTAGCCAGTGGAGTATTTGTTTTCTGATAGACGTCAGTTCGTTCAAACTACTTTGTAGGTATATCCGAGACGGGCTTGAACATTTGAAGTTCACTTCTTCAGATTTCTTTACTGCCTGCCCTCAAGCATAGCCCACTGACATATAAGATGATCCATAAATTCATTATACTATCAAACCTATCTTGCGAAAAATATGAGGTAGTAATTCATGCTTTATCGCTTTTAGAAGTCATGCTGCAAAAGTACATTCGAAAAATCACTAGCCAAACTAGAATACAGTGAATAATGATAATTTAATAAATTATCTGGACTTGAGTATTAGGTACGTCAATTGATATTAAACACGATTTTGCAATTCATATCAAACTGACAGTGTGGGATATGATTTCTCGATGCATATGTATAATCATTAAGAATCAGCAATCAAAATTTCACTTCACAGACTATTCAATATTCCAGAATCAGAAAGTGATTTTCAGAGGAAACTAAATTTTATCAAACAAATTGCTGTCAACAATGGTTAAAAGGTAGATATCGTCAACTTCATTCGTTTTAAAAAAATACGAAATCAAGCATCATAGGACATTGTCAAACCCACCAATTACAGAATTCGTATTTTTTTAAAAGAAAGATTTGGACGTAACTCATATGAAAATTGCTGTTGCTCCCATTAACCTGACCAGAAGCCTCACAGTTGGGCAACTTCAATTTGTCTAACGCCACCACTGGCAAGGGAACCCCTACTCCTCCGAACTCTTCCCCCTTTTCGAAATGCCGACGTTTAACGTCAATCACACGGAAGGACGAATTAGCGGTAAAAAAGATCCCTTTTCATTCATTTATTTTCTGCATCTTCACATAGTCCTTCCAACTTCACGTATCCCATGAATGTCAATAATAAATTGAATTATAACATCTCCTCTAATAACTATTTCAGTAATAGTGAACAAACAAAACGAAACAAGATTCATGTTCATTCGTGAACATATTTGGCTGTATATGCAGCTTTTCCTTTTCATCACTACGCTCTCTCTGATTGGAAAGATTTAATCAAGCTCTCAGTCCAGCTCAGCACTCATCCCTCTCGTTCATTCTTCATCACATTCTCTGCCCATCCGTTCACATATTGTATCCATTCGCTCTCTCTTCCATTCTATCCTCTCAACAAAATTTTCCCATTATCTCTATCAATACATCATTTCCATTCACGCCATCTTGTCCTGTCAACATGAATACATTTCTTGACCACATGATCTGTCGTTTCAGGCACCCCATATCCACAGAAGCACGGCACTTTTGGTCCCAAGTTGAACCTGGCAAGGTATCCTGAGAAGTTTCCATGCCCTGTTGGAAGCTTTCTCGACAGATCTACTGATTCATATCCGACTGTTTTACAAAACTTGTAAAACAGCCGCCCAGTTCTGTTGCCAATGACATATGATTCGCAACGGGAATGGGACACTGGCTCCTCATTCTTACTACCAATTCTCCTCACCTCCCAAGTGACATTTCCTCTATCCAGTCCTGTAGAGTCCTTAAATAACAAATGTTGATTCAATCAAACTCATAGAAAACAATAAATTGAAACCTCAGTATCGAATAGATCAGGAGTGTATATACTGACCATTTCTACATTTGCCATCTTTTGGTTGAGGGGCATCAGTTCAATCACAACTCAACGCATTGAATTTGGGAGAAAAAGGTTTCAAACTCAATCTTCTGGAAAGCTCATGAATTCATAGATTTCAGAATTCGTTAAATTTATTGAATGACCAAATATAATTGAACTCGTTTCCCCTGTTGCATATGATAATGTGAAAATTGGTAATTGGTTCAGTAGATGAGTTGGTAAAATTGCTTCTATCATTTTTAAATTTTCCATTATTTCTTTTCAAGATTTTTAATGAAAGCTCATATCATGTAGAAATCAGTATGAACACGACTGTACTTAATTTTTGGCATGGAGAAAGTATTTTCATAAGAATAGGCTTCCTCAACTAAAGTGTTGTGTTAGACTCATGGTTGCAATATATAGACTAACAATTTCGTTTGTAGTATTGGGGAATTTATTACCTTTCATTCCAACAGTAATAACCGACTATTCAAATCTATCAGTCGATATCTCACCATACACTTATTATATATAATTACGTATGTGAAAAAATACCTTAAATTTTCTACCAATGACCCATAAAATCTATGGGAGAAATGAAGAATAATGGATTTATATAACATATTTATTTATGTGATTATGTAAAATTATATGATTTCTTTTAATAAAATAATGAAATTCCTAGATGAATTTGTTACGTGGAAAATTATATATATTTTATGTTGATCACATTACAGTTTCAATTTGGGTGCATAACATTATATGACATAATTGAAATCTGAATTATCTATAAATACCTGCTCCTACAGTTATATGAATATTGAATTTGAATACAAGTCATGAAAAATATACAAAAATTATACAGGGTTAAATCATTGCGTATTTACCTGACTAACAATAATATGCCGTTGAGAAAGTTTCGAAATTCCGAGTACATCCAGAGATATTCGAAAAAAACAGAAATTTCGGAAAATGGTTTTTATTTTTTTATGGCTTTATTTTTCGAAGGATTTGAAAACTTTTTCGGATATCTCCAAATATACATTGAATTTCAGAACTTTCTCAACAGCATATTGTTAGTCAGATAAATACGCAAGTTTGCTCCAATTGAACCATCTTCGTATCTCTCATAGTTTACTCCTCTTGCACTTTAACCTCACGATATACTGTTTCATTCTATGATTCTAGACTTACATATTGAAAGGATCGATTTGAAATATAGATAACTATATTTGTTCAGTAACCCAGCTTTTGGGACATTCATTTAATATATTGTTCCGTCTGGGTAACCTTTGAAATTCTAAATGGAGGGCAAATAAACCCCAAATCCTTTAGATACGAACTTTTCCCACGTTGAACGTTGGACCTCCGAAGATAACACTTTATTATTTGAAATAATTAATCTATTTTCCACCCCCATAAATGTAAAAGGATAATTTCGAATAGGTATGGGACACATAACCAGTGAGTTATTGTTTGTTGTAACCCATCCCTATAAAATTTGGAGCTCGCAAGGTTTGAACGTGCATTCGGATAATTAGAGTAAATTAGAAGGTGAAGGTTTGAATATCGCGGTACATCAGGGATATTTATACTTCACCATATCAAGGCGTGTTTAAGGGTTGTTTGTGGGAAGACGGAGCGTATCCGCAGGTGTCTATCACAGAATTGTAAGTTAATGCTACCCCGTTATAAAAGGGGGTCTTTGTCGATCCTATTAAAATAATTACTTACTAGCTAATTAATTGATCGTTTTGAATATTTTCTGGAATTTATTTGGGGAGATCTACGAGTTATGCCTTTCTCAAACTGAATCAATATGAAAAACTTCTGAAAACCGAAAAGTTGTAAAATCAATATAATTAGGTATTGCATATCTTGACAAATTGTACATAATGAATTAGAATAAAGTCAGAATGCTGATAAATGGACTCATCGAAATAAATAAATTTCACAAAAACATAAAATATGAGCACATGACAACATCCTAATTGATTTTGATGATATATGGCTAACTCCAAAGGAAAAGAAAGCTGAAATGTGAACCATGAGAAACTATCCTCTCTTTTATAATGAGTGAAATGTTGATTTTCTAACAGTTATAAATGGAAGAAATTATATAAGAGCCAACGAATTATCTTGATCTAAGTGATACAAGTGATCCTCAGAGGTGAAACTGACTGTTATATCGACTCAACAGACCCATCTCGTATTTCTTCAGTCGAGCCGTACAATGTTTGTCAATGTCATGGCGTTGTTGGCAGTGAGAAAGTTTTTTTCACAAAGTATTAAAAATTACTGTATTCAATCTGAAATAAGCCACTATTTGATATTATGTAGCTACAATCTACGTAGATATTATGTGATGAGTTAATTTTTTTCAGTTTCTGACCTTCAAAAGAGATAATTAAAAAAAGTCAACGAAAAAAAAAATAAATCTAAAGAAATTACGTCTGAACGTTCAAGCCAGTTTCGAATATAACTACACAGTAATGGACTCAAGCCTATCAGAAAACAGCCATTTCCCCGGCTAATACCACGAAAGGCGTTGGATTATATCCGACAGGCGTCAGTGCAGAAATCTTCATAGAAAATTTCCTGCATATGCGATTGGCAATACAACTGAAAGAGTCGACCTTCAATTTCGGAACATGCACACACTTGTAGACCGGTTTCGAGCTCATTAGCCACTCGTCAGTGCAGTGTTGAGTTTTCTGGTTCGGAACAACGGTCCAAGCTTTTGAGTCATGTCGCAATTCTAGCGACATGACTGTGCCAAGACATATTGGTGTCCATTTCAATCCCCAACAAACTTATCGAAACAGAGAGCGGAATTGTCTGCCCTGATAGTATTATATCCGGTTCGGATATAACAGGTTATCTCCGTCTGGCTAATATGAAGCTTTGATCAAGAACACAAATCAACTAATATACTTCTAACCTATCCGACACTGAAGTTTTGCCTTTATTGAGTTATTATTCTTCGTGTAAGCGACGTATGTCAATGCCCTATGACATTGTTGCAAATGTTGCATTGAGAACTATCGATCATTAAACTCCGAAATACACCAATTTGTTCAGACATGTACACATAATATAATTTTCCCATGGGACTTTGGTTGCATTTCGAATAAACGCTGTGAACTGAAACGAGAATCAACCATCGTGTAGAAACAAATCAGTAGAGAGTATTCGAGTTTTATCAGCACATCACAAATTATTTTAAAATTTGAAATTCTGTAAGTTATTTTCTTTTTGCAAGAAAATTTTATCGCTTTGAAATAATTATGAAACTTTGGAATATTTCAGAATATATAATACTTTTATCAATATTACTGAAAAGTATTTTTGGTAACGGGTTTTCGTTCCAGTATTATAGTATTTAGTAAGAAAAAAGACTGGCAGGAAATTATAAAGTATCAAGAGTTCAAACAAATGGTTTTACGCCTAAGGTCAAATTGTGCGTAATGATTTTTTTTTTGAAAACGTTTATTTCAATTAAACTCTTCACATGCCGTGTCTGTAAAAAATGTTATTCTATTTCTACAACTTGGAGTTAAGTCTATATCTAATGTAATTCAATTCTTTCTGAGTAAAATAGTACCCGTAGTACCCAGAGTTATTTCAGTAGGGCTATTTTTTAGTTTTTGTTTATATTCCTTTGTTTGTTTCTATTTTTCATCATGACTATGTTAATCAACCTTTTATTTCTGAACTGTGAAATAAATGAGATAAAAATACACAAATTTCAAAAAAAAAAAGATTGAAGTTCAATTTTTTTTCCTATATGATGTGCATTTTAGTCTCCGATATGTTGTCAATAGAATATATGTTTGTTTGAAGGTTGTTGATAATGTTTTATGGTGAATTTCATTAGTTCGAACTTTCATTGTCTAATATGATTCAAAATAATTTTAAATCTCTGAGAAAATTATTGAAATTGAAAAGGAAAGCAGAAATGAAAATACAATAAAATAAAATGGAAGAAACAATTGGAAATTGAACAATTAAAAAGAAATAAGAATTAAAATATTTCAAGTCAAGGTACTTTATGACGTTTCGATTGTTAATATTCGCAATCGTCTTCGGGTGATGAATGACTCATTTCTCATTTCTCCAAAAGATAACTATTTATAGGTCATTTGAGTGCTTTTACCTATCCCATCTTCCTTCTCACCGCTTTACCGGTTTAGGGTCAAATCATTTCACATCAAATCAGACAATGGAAATCCGAACTAATGAAATTCAAAATTATATGTATCATTCCTCAATGTTATGTTATGAACGGTCTGCAAATCGAAGTAATGTTATTCACTTATGAATAGTTATTGCAAAAAGCATCTGAGTTGGAAAATTTCCTTTTTTGCAAAAAAAGTGTACCTATTTCACAATATCTAAAATTACTTGAATTTCTAGTAAATTTTTTATTATGAGAACATCATTTATCATTCTATAAAATCAACTGAAAATTATCATTCAATAGAATAATCTTACTATTCCAATCAAGAAGTCAACGAATGTTGGATTCTGAGTAAACATCAGATTGAATCGTAAGAAACGGAATATCACAAGATACGATCAATTTGAAATATTCATCAAATTCATGTGAAATAAACTGAATTGATCTGAGAAATTCAAGAATCAACTGAAAGTGTTCATGAAATGATTGAAAAAATAATTTGTCATTGTGTTGCTAAACCTATCTGATATGAAAAGTTCTTTTTTTTTGAGGACAAAACACAAGCATCATAGTGAAATTCTTAAATCGCTTTGAGAGCAGTGCCTGGGCGAAAGTAGCCATTCAAGTTAAATTTGAATCGCTAGAGACTGAATCCATTCGAAAAAACGCTCTTGGAAAGTTTATTCCACATAAACGCAGTTCTCCAAATGAACAGTGATTATCTGTTATTAGGTCATGAATACGATTCATAGAAACTTTTTGGATGATTGAAAACAGGGATATCGAAATTTTCAATTGGAATGCCTGACCAGAACTCGGAAATTTTTTGAGCGATACCTTCGATGAAAAAACTGTTTTCTTCAGAAACACGAATGGCGTTCAATTAGCTACACTAAGTAAAAGTTTCACGAGCGAACAAAATATTTGCCAAGAGAGACAATTTCCGAAGCCGAAAAAGTTATAAACTTGTTAGTCAGTTCGCAGAATTACTTCAGCAAAGCCTACTATTATGTGAAAATAAATCCTCGTCTCAAGAAGAGAAACTTATAAATCTTTCATTCTCAACAAATCACGAAATTAGGGAAGATTTGTACCACACCTGGAATTTCCACGGCGACCATAAATTTCCATGAAGTGAGCTAACTTTGAGGGTATCACTGGATCGAAGACAATAACTTTCGGTAAACTATCAATAATTCCACTATAATAGGGGAAATGCATGGAATTTCCTAGGGAATAGCCTCGACGCCTTTTTATTCGCCTGAAAGCAAGATCAGACTGAAAGTATTTATGACAGAAGTGATAGAGTTTTTTTCTTCCTTCTTTTCATGGATTGTGAGAAAAGCATTCCATAAAATATAAGCATTCATAGTTCGAATAAATGATATAGAGCAACTTACCTTCAAACAGGTCCCCTTTAATAATATAGTTAGGGAGTTTATTGATTTCGTTATTCAATAATCATTTGTGATTACATAAGAATCACAATAACTATAAACATTGTCATCCTCAAAGTATGCACCATATGTGAAACTTATTTATTAAGGTTTTTACGACAAAAGTTATTCCTGATAAAAGTTTGTGCCTCCCGTAAAACTAAACATGCACCAACAAAATACAGTAAAACACATGTAATATACGAGGAGCCTTCAAATATTTGATTTTGAGACAAGAGTAAAGTCCTCTTATTTTGAAAAATCTTGGGAAATGTTATTTCAAAAAGTTTTTTAGCAATGGAAAATACACCTAGATTTGAAGTCATGGCTATCTACGTGAAGTTTTATTTTTACCTTTTTTTATAAAATGGGGACTACGAAAAAAAATGGCCAAACAGTAAATAGACAGCATCCTGTATATGACGGTTCATTTTGAAAGCCTGCAATATTACAAATTACACAACTATGGTGTTAACCACGGTCAATTGTTTTTAATAGTAAAATAATTTTCAACGTTTTTGTCGCAAAGTTATTTTTATTTTTGTTAACACCGAAAATTACTCAAAATTATACAGTATTGTAACAAGAACTCAATATTCAGTAATGTCAAATCGCAAAACATCAATTTAAAAGAGGTATTTTGGAGCAAACTCATTGATTTTCTGGAGACTATTTTGGAGAATTATTTTGGACAAGAAAATTTCCAGAAAATCAATAAGTGCAGTATAATTTTGGGTAATTTTTGGTTTTAACAAAAAATAAAATTAACTTTGCACCAAAAAACTTCGAAAATTATTTTACTCCTAAAAAAATTGACCGTAGTTAACACCATAGTAGTGTAAGCACAATTTTTTTTGTAGTCCTCATAAAAAAAATGGGTAAAAAATTAAACTACGCTTAGGTGACCATGACTGCAAAGCTAGATGTATTTTTCAATGCTGAACAACTTTTTTAAATAAGATTTTTCGAGATTTTTCAAAATAAGAGTACTTTACTCCTGTCTCAAAATCAAATATTTGAAGGCTCTCCGTATATTAGGTGTATTTTACTGTATTTTGTTGATGTAATGTTCAGTTTAAGGTGATGCACAAACTTTTATCAGGAATAACATTTTGTCGAAAAACCTTTAATAAATAAGTTTCCCATATCATACTTTGAGGATGACACTGTACGTAATAAGTCTAAGCAAAAACAGATAAATATTAGAAGAAAAAAAAGAGAAGGGGGTAGTCACTAACATAGAGGAAATACATAACAAATTAGAAGTATTAAAAAATAGGTAGTTTAGCATAGGAACAATAACAGGTAGTTGTTAGGTAATACCAAGCTGTAGTAGTTAGGTGCTACTAACAGGTAGTAGTTGGGCCACTAGCATATAAAAACACCAACATAGTGGTAAAATTTAGTCATAATGATCTCTTGAGGACGCTAACTTGGATAGCGAAACGCGCGTCGAGAAACGTTATTTCATTCTGGTATTGGGAAAGTGTTTTCATTAGATTCATTCAACGCCAGAGATTCGAGTATAAATTATCAAATATAAATTGAGTGTTTCTTTTATCATGTGGTAACATTGCTATATCTAAACCGTACAGATACGAATAAATGGGAAAAAAGCTAACTGTCATGGGGAACAATACAATGGTCGAAGAAAATTTACGGTGACTTTCGCCCTTCTCGAGTTGTACTGGGAAAACCAAAAATGCCGTTTTTCATTTTATTTGAATGGAATTGTTATTTCGGAGAGTATCAAAAAATGTAATTGTATTCGAAGTGTACTATGCCGATATAATAATAAATATTCGATAAAACGTTTCGTGTCTTGGCCACATCAACTTTTTTTTAAAATACAAACTCCTCTTTTTTATTACAGATACTGATAAAGCAATAAATTCACAATCTTAGCGTATATCACATTTGACATCTTTATAGCGTTTCATTTGAAATTATTTCCATCATCAGAAAAACAATTTATTTTATCATGAACTTTTGGGAAAAATTAAACCAATACAGAAAATCAAAGCTACATTTTAATGGTCGATATCTGTATTGGGTGTTGAAAAAACCTTATCCTTTATGAATCCCCAGACAAAAAATCTTGTTTCCAATCCATTTTCTTGGGAATATTGCATCTAAATGTTCCCTTACAATTGCTGCATTGTGAGGGGGAGCGCCGTCCTGTTAAAAATATTGTATTTTATGGCGAATATTCAGTTGCAATTCATCTGAGTAACCATGGAATTCATTGTATAGAAAATGAAGATACATTTCACTTTTCAAATGATCATCCTAAAATAAAGGGCCAAGGATGTTTGTTCCTACAATTCCCAGCCAAACATTTATTTCGAACCTTTCTTGGAAATTGGTTTTTCTATGTAAATGTTCATTCGTATTATTCCACCCATAATGGATATTTCTGTTAAACCAACCATTGTTGGTTTAATTTTGATTCATCAGTCCATATTATTTTTTGACAAATATTTCCGACTTCCCTATTTCTACGCCTTAACCACTTCGTAAGTCGTACTGTCCTTTCGTAATCCCTTTCATTGAGGTGTTGAACTTTGCGTATCCTGTAGCATTTATATTGGTTCTTTTTCAAAATAGTTCTGCTGGATTTTACAGAAATCCCCATTTCGTGGGTAATTTCTCGTAAAGAACAATCTTGATTAGAATACTTTTTGTAACTGGCCAATCCTAAATAAAAAAAAGTTTTCATTGTATGAATTTTTATGTGGTAATATTTGCTTACCCATAAAATTTATTTGATTCCTCACACTTTCAGTAACCACACCCTCAAATTTTTTTATAATCGTCTAAAAATTTGAATGTTCGGAATACGACGATTCGGGTATAGCTTAACCTACATATTCCTTGCCAAAAGATGATTTTTTATTTATTTTGCATAACTAAATAGCATGTCCCTTCCTTCATTATTTGAATAGATCTTTGATATGTTCATAAACGTCTAACAGTTCTCAATTCAGCAATTCTCAAATTATACAACAGTCGAATTTTTACCAAAAACTGATATTTTCGTTACTTCCAGGATTAATAACTATAAACCTTGAGAGAAGGATTACGGCAATACATAATTTTCCAAAACGAAAAAGTGCGAATTTTCATTGTGTTAGGGTACCCACCTGTTGAAGTTATTGAGTTGTCTGAATTATATTTTGAAGAAATGAAAACAATTCACAAAAGAAGTAACGACAGGACCGTAATTTAAAATTGTTGTTATTTTTAATGAAACTCTATAAAAATATCAAATGTGATATACCCTTGGATTGTGAATTTATCGCTTTATCAACATCTGTAATATTTAGATAGGTCCGTATTGAAAAAAAAGTTGATGGAGGCCATGTTGACATGAAACGTTTTATCGAATATTCATCATTTCATCGTCATAGTGCACTTCAAATACAATAACATTTTCTTTTTCCATTTTTTTATATTCTCCGAAATAATAACAACTACATTCGAATGAAACGAAAAATAGCATTTTTGGTTTTCCCCGTATTACTCGAGAAGGGCGAGAGTTCCCGTAAATTTACTTCGACCATTGTCTTGTTCTCGATGACAGTTAGCTTTTTCCCTTTTAATCGTCTTCGTATCTGTTACGGTTTTGAATATAGCAATGTTACCACATGATAAAAGAAACGACCTGTATAGCACTTTGAGAAAATGAATCAAATTTTGTACACCTCTATTTGTGGCCTACACTAGATGGAAAACTCACCGTGCGGATACCTATATATTCCATCCCCGGAAAATCCCAGAGCGTTCCATTCTCCGAGATACCGACTCCCGGTGCAAAATTGTTGAAGAGGCTTCTTCATACGGACGCAACCCCACAAACTAGTTGCCACTTCGCGTCTGCTCTGCACCAACTTGACGTGAGAAGACAAATTTCTTTCCACGAACGAAACTCTCTGATCATGCGGGCCAGGCAGGAAGCGGGAAAGTCTCTGCTCAGAACTGCCGGCTCCGAATATTCCAAAATGGGACGAGAGTCTGTACTCTGACATACTCTTCATTATTGTTGCGCTCGACATTTTGACTGAATTTGTTGTTCACTTCAGGAATTTTCTAACCCGCCCCTGTAGATATTTCGATTTCTCGGATCTAACTTACATCGGCCGATCTAAAAATATATTTCCGAGTATTTATTTTTGACCTAATTAAACAAAATACTTCGAAACCAGTATTTATGAACACAATGAATGAACACAGGAATTTAACGGTTCATTTCATTAGTTTGGACTTTCGAATTCTAATATGCTATAAATTGATTTGAAATCCCTGAAAGAATCTGTAAAAAAATTGAAAAGATTAGCTGAAAAAAAACTGAAATTACAGTGAAATAAAATTCAAGCAACAACAAAAATAAAAGAATAGAAATATTCACACGATATGAAAGTTAAAACAATTATTAATAAAAAATGAAAATTGAAATTGAAATGATTCCAAGCCAAGTTACTTCACGACTTCACCCGTCTTCGGGTGATAACTGGACTTATTCCAATCGATCCAATCGATCATCTTTAGTTCAGACAGGGTGGACCTTAGCTCCCTCATCCTTGCGGTTGGCGTTTCTCAGAAGAACAAATGGGTCATGCCTGAGTGGTGGTGGCGATATGAAGGTCCTCAGGCATCAGTACCACCCTTTACGGTGTCTGGGCTTATTCCTCTGACTATTTAGAGATCATTCGAGTGTTTTCACCTATCCTCTTTTCCCTCTCCCCGCTTCATAGGTTTTAGCGAGAACTGATCGTTTGGCTGGAGTTGGTCGTGTTTTGCTTGATTGGAGGTTTCTAAATTTTGCGTATCTCTATGCTAACTAGGCTGAATGCGTTGTTGGATAACATATATGCGGCTTCTTTGAATTTTCACCTAAACCAGTGTTCCTCCTTGTGGATGATTTTAGCTTGAGCCTAAACATGCTCCGCTCTTCCTGATTTGCTGGTTTCTCCTCGCTGTGTGCGTTTATTGTGCCAGAAAATGCGAACTTTCAATGACTTCTTAGTTTTACCGATGTATGATTCTCCGCACTCGCATGGTATTCGGTAAATCCAATTCTTGGAATCGCAGTCCGCGTTTGGTGGCCTGCTTTTCGTGAGGTTGCTACGGATATGGTTCCCAGATCTGAAGCAGGTTCTGATGTTATACTTGAACCCAATTCTTCTTATCCTTTCCGACAATCCTCTGATGTAGGGAAGTACAAATACTGGTTGTGGCGGCTTCTCTTCCTAGTGAGGATATTGCTGTCTTCTAGCTGAAGTCTGTTCCACCATCACTTTGGAGTGTTGT
This sequence comes from Leptinotarsa texana, assembly GCA_015342105.1. NCBI lineage: Eukaryota > Metazoa > Arthropoda > Insecta > Coleoptera > Chrysomelidae > Leptinotarsa > Leptinotarsa texana. The sequence goes on along the minus strand of WOGN01000953.1, from coordinate 4,069 downwards.
CATTTTTGATGATGCCTAGTTCCTTTTAGAGACTTTTCCTTGTATTACAGAGCACGAGAGCACGGTCTAATAGAGTCTTGATGATTTCTCTCTTAGTCGATTGATGGTGGTTGGATTTCTGGTTCAGATACTTTCCCGTGTGAGTGTGTTTTCGGTATACAGATGTTTCCCACTTGGGGTCGGTCCTCTTCACCATTACGTCTGAGAATGGCAATTCGTTGTGGACTTCCTTTTCCATTGTGGAAGTGATGGAAGGACTTACGTTATTCCACCAGGAGGGTGTCTAGTTCTGCATTCTCATGGTTCCATATTATGAAGGTGTCGTCTACGTCTTCAATGGCCAGAGTTTCAAACCACCCCATATATATGTTGGCTATAACCGGTGATTGCCACTTTCATAATATGGAACCATGGGAATGCAGAACTAGATACTTTCCTGAACAACATGAACAGGCTCCATGAATACTGTAACTATCAGCCACGAAAAAGATGATTGAAACATTAGTTGAATCGGGTCGATACATCTGCGAACCTGATAGTCTTCCCAAAGACATCAATCATTTGAAAAATACCTTCAAGGGGAATGGGAATAGCGAGGTTGAACTCCAACGGACAATGGGTACGACCTAGGAGACAGAGAGAGGGAAAGAGCGCAAAAGTAACTCCAAATAGGCCTCTTGATGGAAAAGCTGTCCTTCCCTATGTCAAAAATGTTACAGAGAATTCTGGAGAAACATAATGTGAAACCAATACTGAGGACCCTAGAGGACTTCTAGTAAAACCTGAGATATACCGGATCGGATCGGTCTACATTGGAACGACGGAAAGAAACGAACGTATCCAGTTCTATGAACTTAAGAGGAATTGTCGACTTGGTAATACTGACTAATCAGCTGTACCCGAACATGCAGTCAAAGAAGGCATTCACGTTATTTTGTTCGAAATAATATCAGTACTTGACAGAACATTGAATCACTTTCCAAGAGTGGATCTGTACAGAGCAATTTGTTGCCCATTCGTACCAAATTCTGGGTTATATTTGTTGCATGTTTTGGACGATTTTGGCTAAGTTTTGTCTTTTTCATTATTATATTTTTACTTCTCAACGTGTTTGTCGAAGCAGCATTGCCAAAGATTGAAAAAACAAGATTTCATGTAATCACCTAATCCGTAAGCAGACTGGTTAATAGGTGTTATATCATAAGCTGGTGGATTTCTACGTCTGGTGTTATCTTTTACAATCTGTGGAATTGAAAACGCACTCTCTGTGATTTTAAAAAAAATTGTGGATTATCCAACTACTTTCAATGACTGATATCACTGAACCTCTTAACATAATATTTACTGATATCGCTATATCCTCTTAACATAATATTGACCTTTAAAAAAATTTCAAATCTGAATGTAATCATTCCGAATGCACATTTTACGCTTTTTTGTCCAATGGATAATCTGTAATATGGAAAATCTACGTCATCATTTGACTTGGGAATTAGAGGTTTTCCCTTATTGAGCAATCTTCTAAGAGTGGAAGATCGGAAGCTGCTCCATCACGCATGGTCGAAATGTACCATCAGCATTTGCGCATGCCATCAGTACCATCGAAAAAAAAAATTGTTATTATTGGTGCGATCTCCAGTCTTGTGGAATTTTTCAATTCAGCAGCGCTTCCTATCGATTGAGCCGATGCAGTTTGGAAGATCCCATAGCTCGGAATATTGTTGTGCCGTCAATTTTCAAATTGCTTCTGCTGGAACAGGCATTTACAATGGTTAAAAAGGTGTCCTAATGCCTTTTCACTTTCTGTTACTATTGGTTCTATGGTAGTATTTTCTCTCATGAATATATGGGCAAGGGCCTTGAAACTGCATCCTGTAGCCAGACACCTATTCGACGAAGTTATGTTATTAGATTTCTTTTTCAAGTTCTCAGTAGAAAAACATTTGGTAAAATCTTAGCATGGCGTTTGCAAGAAGCATGAAAAAACCACCATCAGGAAGTGCAGCCAAGAAAACTAAAGATTTATACTTGAGGACGATCATGATGAATTGGAACCAGAATCATTCAGAACATGTTATTACAGCGTCGGTTACAAATTGTCAAAACACGAAAACGGGTACAAAGTCTCAAGAAAAAATACAACCAACTCGAGGTTCAATGTTCAAATACTGTAAGCAGTAGACTTCTTGAAAGGTTTCTACTGCTACTAAAGTATTTTATGGAATATGTTGAGTCAAAAACTTCAACAACACAGCCTAATCCAGGGATGCACTTTTTGACAATTTTGCTTTCAGATATAGCAAAATTAAATGACTAACAAAAGATACGGTTAAAAAGAAAAGCATTTGAGCTTCTATACGAGCTTCTATGTGACGGTTCATTCGGAAATGATAAGCAGGACTCCTAGTCCTGCTTATCCTAGCTACTCAGCTCAGTCCAGTGATTTTCACTAGTTCAACAAGAGAATATGGAGAAAAAGCAACACCTGTACAAATATATATTCAGAATTTTTCAGTTAATATGTATATCAGATAAAACTAACTTCCCTCTTGAACACCTTTGATTCAAACATTAATAAAAGACAACATACCTAAATTATGTCTATCTACTATACCTAACCTGTGTGTGATCAAAAGTTTTTCCTATGAGGTAATCGCATTTCTGTACTTAGTATCTTGTTCAGTAATATGAGGTGCTAACATTTCCACTTGTGTTGCAAAAGTATCTGGACTCATTCGATAGTGTGGGTTGAACCTTTAATTTTTTGGCATATATACTTGCACCATAATTTTTGAGCACTTGAAATGATGGATGAAACCAATAACGTCTTCGCTTCCTATTTCTTCGCCTCAAATACTACCACGACGACATTTTGAAATATTGTATAAGTGATAAGATATTCATTTTAAAAGATTTTCTCTAACAGAAGGATTTAGAAGCAAGTTATATGTTGCCATCGAACTTCCTCTAGATGGATTAGATATGAGCAATTATGCAGCAGATAATGTGACTCCTTGTCGCTATAATCTTTATGCACTTTCGAATCACAGTGGGTCTACCTACAGCGGACATTATGCAACATTCTGCAGACATCCTTATAAGGGCACATGGCATGAATACAATGATTCACAAGTGTCACCAATTTCACGAAAATCGCTTGTGAGTGGAGATGCCTACATCCTATTTTATGAAAAGGAGGAAACAATTTCGCACCTTTAAGCGTTTTGTAAATTTAGTTTTGAACTGTTCATTTTAATGTCATGTATATTATCTAGTTAAATGTTTAATAAATGTTATTATTTTCCTGAATACCCAGTGATATTTTATTACTTTGGAGTGAGAGATGGGTTAAAAAAATTAGGTGTACTAATATGTAGTAACACGTTTTTGAAGAAACTTGATAATGTACCTTTTCGTAGGTTCACTTCCTACGTTAAAAACCGCCAGGAAAGTGGTGACTATGCTTGACAAGAATAATATATAGCAGATTGAAAGAGTAAACTTATCTTGTAGACGAAACAAGAAAACGGCAGATTGTTAAAAGTACTACGATTCTGGCAGAAAGTGTTATCCCTTGACCATTAACCTATGTTTTGTATTCAAATATTGAAATGAGTACTCACCTGTCTAATTCTTCATAGGAAATTTTAGGTATGTATCCTACTAGATCCCCTTCCAACTTTCGAAGCTTTTTACTTTATCATTCAGAGAAACCTGAATCGATTGGTTGTCAAATGTAATCCAAACGTCAATTTGACACGACTAAGATTCGACAACAGATGATTTGACAGATGTTTGAAAAATTAAAGAGTGTTGAAAGTAAGGTTTTATTTTGTGAGTGAAAAAGTTTGCGAAACGAACGTAGGGAGTTGAGCAATTCCAAGAACAAAATAAAACGTTTGTTTGAAGGTGATTGACAATGTTTTATGATGAATTTCACTAGTTCGGACTTCCACTGTCTAATATGTAAAATGATTTGAAATCTCCGAAACAAATGAAAAAGAAGAATTAAAAATAATTAGCTGAAAATAACAATTATATTAAGCAAAAATAACCTGAAATGAAATAA
>WOGN01000952.1:6474-21248 GCA_015342105.1 Leptinotarsa texana | reverse complement strand
GATTTCCAGGTATTACCTCTCACCAGTTTAGGATAGATACTACCCAAACGATTAATTTCATACGTTGCGGAGCTGTGTTGAAATTAATCGATTCCCAGACACTTTTCTGTCTAGGTAGGATCTCTCCTGTAGTGATGAGAGGTAATACCTCGAAACCGGGGTTTGCAGGTGATCTAGTTGAATAATTTCAGCACAGTACTGCTGCTGGATGAACGAGAAACATCCGAGAGACTAGTATCTGTTTTTCGAAAGACGGTTACCTAGATCCTGCTGTGTCTGGATACCCTGATTGATCACCTCAACAATAATGGATTCTACACACTTGCATATGCAGACGACATAGTTATCTTGAAGACCGGCAAATTTGTGAACACCCTGTTGCGATAGAGCGCAGGATGGGCTGAAATTAATAGAAACATGGTGTAAGGAACAATCACAAGAAGGTTGAGATGGTACTTTTCACCGGGAAAAAAAGTTTAACGGGCCTAAAACCTCCCGAAATCTTTAAAAGCAAACTAAACTCTGAAGAAGTTAAATACCTTGGTACTACCCTCGACAGAAAGCTAAGATGGAACTCTCACCTACAGAGTAGAGGAAAAAGAACATATATAGCTTATGAGCAATGTTGGAGGACAGTGGGACGCGTATGGGGTCTTTCACCCCATGTGGTCACCTTGGATCTACACTGCTATCCAAAATTATATTAAATACAGCGAATGACTTGTTGATTTATCACAGGAGCAATGAGAACAACACCAACCGCGGCAATGAAATTAATTACTGGTCTGACCCTCTGGACCTGTACATTGAGGAGGTTGCATTAATGGTCATGTTACGATTGCGCACTGCTGGTGTAAACTTTGAAGTGGGAATGGGTCAATTGGGGCTAAGCCTATGCAGGCACCCGGTGGTGCAATTAAACCCAGATTGGTTGTTAATCAACTCTACAAAATACAAATAAAATATAACATAGATTCAGATGCTACAAATACAATATGCATATATATACAGTCGGCTCAAAAACCGAAGAAGGCACAGGATGTGGAGTTTATTCCAGTTCAGAAAACCTAAGGATTGAGTGGGGAATAGGAAAAATACCAGCGTGGTTTTCAAACAGATCTGGCTGTTATCTCAATCGCCACAAAAGACATAACCAGGAAAGAAATTTATGGCGAAAACATAACAATCTGCTCTGATAGTGGACAAGCCCTATTAGCCTTGAACAGACAACGTTTTACCTCAGGGCTATTACTAGAGTACCATCAAGATTTAGCCAGAGCCTCGGTAGATAATACCATTATCCTGAGGTGGGTTAAAGGGCACGACAAGGGTGAAGATAATCGCATGGCCGACTCTTTAGCCAAATAAGCGGCTGGACTAAGATTTTCAGGACCCATTGACATCTACGATCTGATAACTTCGACAATTGCGAAACCAGCCAATCGTCACATCCATGCTCAATCCCTGAAGAGATGGGATGGAATCAAAGGATGCAGTCTTTCCAGGATCACACTGGGAAGCTGACGCCAAAGAAATATCTGGCGATGACCAGAAAAAACCTACGCTCACTGGCCACTGTCAACTAAGGAAACACCTTCATATTATGAGGCTAGTGGGCACACCTCCATGCAAGATGTGTGATCAGGAAGATGAAAATGTCAGGCAAGTCTCATACGAGTGTCCTGAGTTATCGTCCATAAGAGGGCGTGTGATTGGCCTACATCTGCCGATATAAAGGGGAGGTCTGCTAGTAATCCGTCCACCTTCCTGGAAAGGATAGGATGGCCAATGACCTAGGAGAACAACTCCTCGGGAGGATGTACAATGGGTAACATGTGGCCTAAGTGCTGTAGTTACACAGCACTTAGCTGTGCAACCTTTTTGAAAAAATTATGGTATTTGTGTGACTGTTAATCGATAGAGAAAAACACTGCAAGTTTTGAACGCGGGGCACAATATAATACAACGGGACACAATAATAATAACTATAGGAGTATGTGATTATTCAAGTTTCTAGATGTATTACTAAATATGTTTTGGGATGAATTCCATTGGAATTTCCAAAAAAAATCAAGTCACATGAAAAAATAATTAACAATGTGTTTTTGCTGGGAAAGAAAGTTTTGGCTTTCTACTTCTCTATCTTGATACAAAAAATGTGGGTGTGTTTCAAAGAAAAGAACAAAACCGTCAATTTCGAAATAAACTATACAAAAATGTCCAGTACATACAAAGAAGTAAGTTCCACACACTAACTGTGAAATAGAGAGCCCAAGTCTTTTTTTCCTGAAAATTGATCTCCTAAAAATGTAACACTTTCAATTTGATTAATATTTTGTTTTATGAAAACAACATTTTATCAAAACAACAGTACAGTTGTTTTCAAAAATTCTTTACTACAATAACAATAGATTCTCTTTGATACTGAATTATTTCCTGGTCCAATTTTATCTTATATTCAAGAACAGTAAGTTGTAAACAACTTTTATAGTTCTCGAAATTCGTTCGCGTCTACGAAACTAAAACACGGTAAATCAATCATTAAAATACGTGGTCAATATTGTGCGGAGGTCACAAAACCAACAAAGCCGCATGAAATGCCCGGTTTGAAAATAACTGATCCTTGGTTTACGTTCTCCCTTACCCTACACAACATCGATACGTCCTCAATGGATTCGGTCACGATATGCCCAGGATTGGGCGAATAGTCCAGTCACTGATTGTAAAATACGGCGATAATGTGTAACTTTGACAAACAGAACAGATTTGCAAAAAATTTTTAGCTGAGGTTCTAGTACATTTTTCTAGAGAAAGTCACAGAACTTTTTTTTTACTTTAAAATCCGGAAAAAAACAAAGCCGAATCAATAGAGAATCTGCTGGAGTGTATGTAATTGAGAAAAAATTTAAAAGTTCACTCTGAAAAGTTAGTGCGTAATATAAACCACTGAAGAGTCCAACTATTCAGTAACTTTTCCTATTCATAAAGTTTGCCAAAAAATTTAAAAAATCAAATATTCATACTTACTTTTCTTTAGTGGTCGACGTTTCGGAATACAATTTTTTTCCGTTTTCAAAAATTGAAACGCACTTTTAAACTTCCTCCTCAAATTGGGTAAAGCTCTAATTCTTATGACATACAGATGTCGGTGAGTTTGGATTTTATATATCTACAAGAACACAAATGACATTTTAATATCCATTCATTGTTTACCTTCTAATCCGTACTATGTAAAATTGCAAACAGAAGTTTCTATTCCTATTTTCCTAATACTTTCTTTGTCATACATCGACCAAAATACTGTTTCTATTTCCAGACAAATGTTTCAAAATTTGGAGAAGATATTTTGCAAGTTTTTGACAAAGATATCCGATTGAACTGACAATTGGTCACAGTCTCAAACAAAGTGAGTCATGACGAATATAAAATGGGATTGCTATTTTTTGCTGCAACAAAAATGAAAGAATCAAACCTTATTCACCACTTGAATTTGAAATTATCGTTAAAACTCTACGATCCACTTGATATATGTATTTGTAGTATTGTCAAGGAGTTGACAATATCACAATGACCTCAAAGTGTAATAGAAAAATTTTTATAATTTTGAGAAATTGCCTTCTTTCCAGAAAAACTTAAAAAGTATTGATAGCAGTATCGATTATAACTGTATTTTGCGTATCAATAATATTTTTTTCATTCTGCAGAAGAAGCTATTTCTTGCAAAATCACAAAAATGCTCTTTTCAGTTCAAGCTACATTTTTCAAAACTTCAAAAATAGGTTGAACTCCTATGGCATATAACAAGTGATGGTGAAGTTTTTTCTACACTATCTCTGTTGAGATGCAAATATTTCTGTATTGTCTTAATCATAATGCTTTTGCAGATGTAATACCCAAATATTACCTTTTTGCTATGATTTCTTTACGAGTTATGAATTGAAACGAATATATGTCATTGTGTTTCACTTGTTTTCAAAGAATACCTAGTCCATGACAAACACTTCATCTTGTTTTCAAAATATACTATATGAAGTGGTAGGCACAGCTCAACTACAACACCCCGTACTGTACTGTAATTTGTAAAATTGGGGAGAATTTTGTGAAAACTTTTACTCCATCAACCTTTGTGTTTTTGAACCCAAAATTTATTTTTCAATGAACTCTTCCTAATACTTCCTTTCTTATCTTGTATTCGCGACATTAGCAATAGTGGTTTTTTAACAAATATTAATGTGAGAAACTTTTTTCGGGAGGGTCCACTTGTCGAAATGATATATTTTACCATACCAAAAACTGTTTTCCTATAAAGACAACATTATTTAAGTAGAAAAATATGAATTATGAATAATTCAATGTAGAACACGTAATATGTATTTTGTTTGCTATGGCCTACTACATTTATTAAATCGATAACACTTAGGTTAGGATGTATTGGATTGGTTAGTTATATTTCAATCGAATGGAGAATTGTCATAACGAAATCGTGAATTGAATTCCTTTTCTATAGCAAGTGTGACAGATTGAGTTGAATCTTCTTTAAGCACGAGTGACAGTGTTATTCCTGGAGTTACTTTTTGACGTTCGAACTGATCAATCTACGTTTTTAGCCATTTTGCTGTATTTTGAGAACTAACAAATGATGTATCAAAACTGACAGTTGACGTATTATAACTGTGAGTAAACGTATCGAAACCGTCGATTGGAGAGATTTTCACACGTCTTCTATAACTTTTGATACGCCAATTATCACTTATGAAGATAAATCAGCTAGTGTAACCAACTTTTTGGCGCGAAATGCGGCTCTCGTGTGCGATTCATTGAAAATTAATAATTTTGGGATAAATGTTACCTTTTCCGACATAATCTATGACATTTTTTTTTCGATCAGTACCAAATCGATGAGTGATGCAAATGCCTTTTGAGTGCCCTGTTTCCTCAAGCTATTTTCATATAGTGAACATTTTATTAAATTTTTGAATCATAAAACTAATACTACTTCTCTTGAAAGTAAATTGAATTTTATTTCAAACGACTTTCCAATAATGAACAATATCATAAAAACCGAACAGCACAAAATACTATAAATTAATGAGTTCATTTAAACTGAATGAGTCAACTTCTGTTTCCAAGTGAATCATTTGACAAAAATGAAACACACACATAACACTATATAGTTGAATAGAGTGGCGACCGTTGAGTATGATTTCGATTACCAAGTTGGCGGGAATTCTGTCTGAATGTCGAAGAAAATCAATTGCTATATGGTAAATGTTTCGAAACTTTATTGTTTCATCTTTAGGAATCTGTTCTTATACTTTGGGGTTCTGAAGATGAAACAATGAAGTTTCGAAACGTAGACCATTTAGCAATTGGTTTTCTTCAACATTTCGACCAAACTCCCGCCAATTTGATAATCGATAACACCATATAGCTTGATGAAATTCCGTAAAGGCCATGAAAATGCCAATTTTTATGAATAACAAATGACGGTAATGAGTGATAATGTTTTTATTCGTTCAATTTAAAGCAAATGCCAATGTTAAAATGGAATTTTATGTATCTTAGTCTGTTATTTAGAAAAATCTGAAATGATGCGGCATTTAATGGAAGTGGAAGTTAACCTGGGCTGAAAAGTTCCGGGCCTAAGAAAGAAAACGCGTTTTTTTTGCTTGTCTTCATCCATCAACATAATCTCCGTTTGTTTTGAGGTGGTTGACAATGTTTTGTGATGTATTTCATCAGTTAGGACTTCCATTGTCTAAATGATATGTTGATAAATGATAAATTGATTTGAAAACCCTGAAAAAAACAATTTTAAAATTGATAAGATTAACCAAAAATAACAATTTTATTAAACAAAAAACTGAAATTACAAAAAAATAACATACAAGCAACAACCTAACAAATAAAAATTGAAATATTAATAAAAGGTAAAAAATAAAAATTAAAAATTATTATTAACAAAAAATGAAAAATAAAAATTAAAAGATTTCAAACCAAGTTATGTCAGGACGTTTCGATTGTTAGTATCCACAATCGTCTTCGGGTGATAACTGGACTTTGGTTTTTAGCGGGAGATGACCGTTTGGCGGGAATTTGTCGTTTTTCGCTTGATTAGAGGTTTCCATATGTTACGTATCCCTACGCTAGCTTGACTACGTGCATTGTTGGACAAAATATACGCTTCTTCTTTGAATTTTCCACTATACCATGGTTCCTCTTTCTGGATGATTTCAGCTTGAGCCCACTTGATGTTCTGTTGATGACTCCAAACATGCTCTGCTATTCCGGATTTGCTGGTTTCTTTTCGCTGTGTGTGTTTTTTGTGCTAAGCAATGCGAACTTTTAATGGCCTCTTAGTTTCACCGATATATGCCTGCACTAGCAGGCTACCCGGTTTGTAAGGTTTGTAAGATCTTCCTTTGAATAACAGAGCCCAAAAGCACGGTCTAGTAGAGTCTTGATGATTCCTCTCTCAGTTGATTGATGGTGGTTGGATTTCTGGTTCAGATACTGTCCAGTGTGAGTGGGTTTTCGATACACTGATGTTTCCCATTTAGTTTCGGTCTTCTTCAGCAAGATTCTCGGCACTCGCAGGGTACCCGGTAAATGAGATTCTTGGAATAGCAGTCCGCGTTTGGTGGCCAGGTTTTTGTAAGGCTGCTACGGATAGTGTTCCCAGATCTGAGACAGGTCCTGCTGTTGTACTTGAACACAATCCTTCTTATCCTTATCCTTTGATGTAGGGAAGTACAAGTACTGGTTGTGGCGGCTTCTCATCCCAAGAAAGGCAATTCTTTGTGGACTTCCTTCTCCATTGTGGAAGTGATGAAAGGACTTACGTTGTTGATGTGCTTCAGGAAAGTGTCTAGTTCTGCATTCCCGTGGTTCCATATTATGAAGGTGTCGTCTACGTATCTCAACCAGACTCGGGGCTTCTTTCGGGCTTCCTCACTGGCCAGAGTTTCAAACCACTCCATATATATATTGACTATAATAGGTGAAAGTGGCGATCCCATTGGCAGTCACTTTTCTTGCGTAGATAATTCGTCCTTTAGTTGAAAGTAGCAGTTTCGTACACATCATCCTAGTAATTCTAAGAACAAACTTACCGATACAAGTAATCATGGAATTACTAGGTACCCAAAGGTTTTTTGCTGAAATTGCCAATCCCAGGAGCAGTTATCACCTGAAGACGATTATGGATACTAAAATCGAACTTGGTTTGGAATCTTTTAGTTTTTATTTTTCATTTTTGTTAATAGTTTTTAATTCAAAGTTATTATTAATATTCCAATTTTTTATTTTTTTGGTTGTTGCTTGTATGTTATTTCTAGGTGATTTCAGTTTTTTGTTCAATAAAATTGCTATTTTCGGTTATTCTTTTCAATTTTTTAAAGGGTATCAAATCAATTTATATCATATTAGACAATGAAAGTCCGAACTGATGAAATATACTCTACTTTTGTCACGTTGGAAAAAGTGCGCTGATTCAAATTGCGTTAATTTTAAATTGAATAAGATATTAGAGTTTGAAGTAGACTCATAAAAACGAAAAAAAACCGATACAATCTGACATTTACCCCATTAAACTATTTATAATTCATGCATCTGGTTACCTCTATATAGATTATCAAATAAACATCACCTGATTATGATCAGGAAAATTGTGGAAAGTATTGTATCAAACAAATATGTAACGAGTTCCGTAATACTTAGTCGTCTACTAAAAATTTATGATTGAATTCTTCTCAGTTGAGGGCTAATTCCAGAGCTCTGTTCATCTTCAACAGAATTCACAGATATCTCTAATGCAAATTCCACCAAATTAAAATCATCTTGGATTTTAATTAAAGGAGGTCCAGCACTCAATTCGAAACCTCTCAAGTTTATTACAGATGTCGCTACATGGCTCATAGGTATGGAAATGTATGCATGTCTGAAATGACCCCAGAGGAATCATTCTGGAGTAATTCCTTGATTAAACAGATTCCGTAAAGTATATTCAGATATCCAAATGGTTAGAAATAAAGATGGATTCTGAATTGCTTCAGAATTTTCACTGAATTCAAAAAAACACCAAGAACGTTGGAAAGGAATGTCTTTTATTTTTTACGCAATCAGACGTTCTACGAAAAATTTGTCCGAATTAATATTATAAAGAGAAAAGATACGTTATTCATGGTGGATAAACTCAAAAACTACTTGAGCAATTTTGAAAATTGACAATTCACAATGACAAAAATTGAAAAATTTCACCGTAATGTAATTTAAAAAAATGCATTTTTAGGAGAAATTCATGGAGCTTTTAATGAAGTGCTTGCAAAAACCTTCATTTCATTTTTTAGAAAATTTCTCAGCACCAATACTAAGCAAGTTATGAAGAAAATTATGTTTGTCCCTATTTTTTCGTCGACGAAAACTACCACTCTCATTTTGAAATAATTTTTGGGGTATTTGAATTTCAAGAAGAAAAGAATGATCAGATAAAACTCATTTCAGTTTGTCTGAAACGAAATAAATCAATGTTTTTTTTCTTCATTACTGTAGCACAACTAAAAGGGTGTATCACGAACAAAATATAATGCAAAACAGATTACTAGTTTAAAAAATATCCATGATCCATTATAGGTATCTAATGTCTCAGACATTCAGGAAATTCTTAATGGAATCTTAACAACTTCTCATTCTTTCAGTTTTTATATTTATCGTCATTCAAAGAATTGGCGTAAAATTAACTAGCATTGTTTACATCACTATGTGAATTCTTTCCAATATTCTGAAATTTTATTATAATTTCCCTTATTCTACAATATTCTGTAGATTTACTGCAGCATTAAAGTATCTATAAAAATTACAACTATGTGAAAGGACTGAATGTATTTTTATGAGCTTCCACACAGTTTTGTAATGCATCTAATAACAAAAAGTTTACGATACTTTCGAATAAATTGGCGAGTGACTTGTTTTAATAAAGTCAGTACAGTAATTTCAAAGTTATAATGAGTAATACTGAACCATTTGGCCGTCAGCAGAGCAATCTTAATGTTGGAAAATAAAGAATACATCAATAAACTAGCACAACGATACTATGATTCAACTGAATTCAAAAGATACTTGGCGATACATTGTTTAGTAATGAATTTTGTTGGAAAAATATAAGGATGTAAGTAAATGGAAACATACTAGCTTTGCTCCGGTAGTAGACGTACTCACATATTTTTTCTGTCAGTGCCATATCAGCTTCAGGACATTCCAGAGTATTCGAAAGCTTTCTCAGTTCGAGGGCGATACAACGATTATAGCGGCCATACAATTTTTTTGTACCATTTTTCTAGTATGATTTGTCTTCAGCCACAAAATAGGCCTCAGTTTCTACGATTGTTTTTTTTTTTCGGCGCGAATTCCTTTCCAGCGAGCATTCATTCGAGGTCAGATAACAGAAAAAAGTCGCTGGGGACTAGATCTGGAGAATACGGTGGATTAAAACATTATTAATATTAACCGAAAATAACAATTTTATTGAACAAAAAACTAAAATTACAATAAAATAACATACAAGCAACGACGAAACAAATAGAAAATTGAAATATCATTGAAAGCTGAAAAATAAAAATGAAAAAATTATCAATAACAAAAAATGAAAAATTAAAATTAAAAGATTTCAAACCAAGTTATGTCACGACGTTTCGATTGTTAGTATCCACAATCGTCTTTGGGTGATAACTGGACTAATTCCTCCGAGATCTGACTATTTATAGGTCGCTCGAGTACTTTCACCTATCCCCTCTTTAGTTTTTTTGCTTCATTGGTTTTTAGCGGGAGATGACCGTTTGGCGGGAATTAATCGTTTTTCCCTTGACTGTAACAGTTGTAAAAATTAAGTTCATGACTGAACACTATATTGAATATCGCCTTTCATCTGTTCCTGAGAAAGTTGAATGTTAGTTTACATTCCACATTCGAATGCAGTTAAATCGATGAATCTGTTTCGTTTACGAGAAAATAACGTAGTGTAACGCTACAATGGAGCTAAAAGGTACTCCCACGTATGAGCAAGGAAGTGAACAACATTTTACTTGTGTAATAAGAATCAAAACTTGATATACTTTCAATAACTATGCAATTTGGTGAACTTGGTAACATCACATTCCGATGTAACTTTCCATTTTCAAATGTATACAAAAAGTTTTATTGTATTAGTTTGGATATGTCAATATAGGACGAAACTGCAATAACGATAGTTACCGATAAAAGTGGTGAAAAACATAAACAGTTAAATTTTTCATGACTACATGAAGTGAACTTCTAATTGCTCCTAAATCCACCGTATTCGCCAGATTTGGCTTCCAGCGACTACTGGCTGTTCGCTGACTTCAAAAAAATGATCATCTGTAAGAAATTTCGCTCGAATGGAGAGTTTAAGACTGAAGCTGAGGTCTATTTTGAGGCAAAAGATAAAACGTTCTACAGAAGACGTATTGAGATGTTAGAGCGGCGCTAGAATGATTGTGTGGCTCTTATTGAAGATTACGTTGATGAATTAAGCCAATTTTGAACAAAAAAAACGAGTTTTCTTTCTTGGATACGAGACTTTTCAGCCCATGTGTTATAATAATATGATAATTATCGACTTTATTCGTCACAAGAGACACATAATATTTTATTTGTATTCACATTGACTGAAAAAGACCTCATGACGTGAGGTGGAAGTTTCATCTAAAGCTGTTTTTCAACTCAATCCTACTCATGAGCATTCTTTCGAAACGATTCTATGGTAAATGAAACCTCTTGATATGGTTTCAATGATTTTTTCAATTTTTGCAAACTGATCCTTATCAGAGATCAGTACACCTGATCAGAGGAAAGTTTCAATTTCTATATCTTGTACACTCAAATTTGTTTTCCTGTGAAAATAATTATCCCAACACTTCGTGATGAATGGCAAATAAAGAATTGATTTCAAACGTTACCAATGTAACTTAATTTTCGCTTTCAGGGTATCCATCGCAATCAACAGGAATAACAACAATCCACCATGATAAACCTGAAGACTCCAGCATATCCGTAATGGCAACAAAAATGAGCGAGACCAAAAAACTTGAACTAGCCAACATTACGCTGTCCGCATCAGAAAGACATAAAAGATTGCTTCCATACACCAACTTCTATCAAACCCAGCCGTTTAACAGCCCGCCTTACCAACCCCCTGTAGATAAATACCGCTTCGTCCAGAAAAAAGTGAACAACTACGATGACTACCAACACAACAGCCAAGACGCCCTGTATCAATCGCAGCACAAATTCACCCCTTTCCTGGAAAGTAACGCCATTCCTGGCCCGTTTCGCCCGATGGTCCAAAACCCCTCGCCCGCAAAAGTCGAAGTTCAATACGTACCGCAAAACAAAGTTCCGAATTATAGTGAAATATACGACAAGTTGGCACAATTAAAGCTGAGGCAAAACTATAGGGGGCCCAGTTATGTTCAAGTCAACCGACCCATTCAGCCACAACGATACGTCCTGAAACCGCAAGTCAATTATAATAGGTTCAAAATATTCCAACCGTCGAAAACGACAATTGAGACGTTCACAGCCACAAGTATCGACATACCAAGTGCAGAGGGGGAAAACCAGTACGAACACGTGAAAAACTTCGAGAGTTTGCGAGAGAGAACAAAGCCTTTGGCCTCGAAACCGAACTACGGCCAGAAGGAATATCCAGTGTTGGAGCCATACCAAGAAGTTAGAAGAAAACCATTCATCATCGTGCCAGTACCTCCTCAGGATCGAGAACCGCGCCCTTTGATTGTTATCCAGAGAAAACCAGTGTTCAGAGAGAAGCAGAGGTATAATACACAAAAAGTTCCGCAGTACATTCAAGTAGTACCACCAAGCGAGCAATATAATGAGCCGCTAAGGTATGTAACCCCAAAGTACGAGCAGTTTCCAAAGTACCACGTTATTTCTAACAGCGACGACTACCAAGACACTCCTTCATCAGAAAATCCACTCAAATTTGAACTAGGCTCTCCTCCAAAATTGAAAGAGTTCCAAGCTGCTCTACCACCATTGCAAGCTCCTCCAAAATACCAAGATATTACTCCTTCAAAACCGAAATATAAGGAGTATCATGTTCTTCCACCAACTGCAGAAACCTCTCATAAATATCCAGAGTCATCTAGATACCCTGATGTTCCAAAATATGGCGACTACCAAGACGCTCCTCAGAAGCACTACGAAAAGTATGACGAAGCACCACCTCCAACAAAAACCTCTTCAGGCTTGGCAGAGATTCTGAGTCATCTCCAGTCAACTAACACTCTACCCAAAACTCTTACAGCGGATAACATCGACAACAGTATAAAGACCCTAGTGAGGATCCTTGACGCTCTGAAGAAGCAGCAGAAGTTTTCGAAACCAATTGTTGTTCAAGACATTACTTCATCTGACTATGATGATGGTATAAGCAACGAGGCAGTGGTTGGTGTTGGTGGGGAACTAGCTCATTTGCCTATTGCAGTGGGGCAGCATTTTCCGGAAGACACGCCTGATGGTGGGACTCCTGGGAAGCCTGGTGTTGATTATCCTGCTCTGTCGACCATACCAAAGACGACTTTCAATTGTAAGACGCAGAGATATAAGGGGTTCTTTGGAGATCCAGATACCAATTGTCAGGTGAGAGCACAGTTTTCACACGCTTTATATTGTATGTATGTATGATTGTTTGTATGCATGTTTGCTTGTAACTCTCAAGCTCGAGAGCTGTATTGACAGAATTATCAGCATTAGTGCTTGATCTATTCGCGGGCAGATGGCGCTGTATGTAACCTACTTGATATTTCTTTATCTATTCGCGGGCAGATGGCGCTGTACGTAGCCTTCTTGATCGGTTATTCAAAAGAAAATCAAAATAATAAATATAGTTTAAAAAACTAATAAACACGCTTTCATAACATATGAAACTTAAAATTAAAAAATAAATATAGTTCAAAAAAACTAAGAAACACGCTTTCAAAGAACATCGATCTAAAAAGTTCTCACTTTCACCAGAAATGTAACACTCTGCTAATCGTTGGTTTCGTCAAATAGGTTGATGTCATCAGAAGATGACCTTAACTGATTAATTAATCTAAGTAGATTAAGTTTTGGGTATTCAGAAATTGCTTACCTTTGGTAATTCAGTGACCTGCTGGACTTTTATAGACTGTTTCTTGCATTATCTGCAACTGAGTATTTTTCTCAGTTTTCAGTGCAATATTATTATTCATATACTATTTTTGTTATATTAATTGAACTGAAAGTGAATGTAGAAAATATTTTTGGAAATGTATTGTTTTAAACGTATGTTATGTCTTGAACCTCGAACTTTCTAGATTTTTTGGTACACTTTGTTACTTTGCTAAAATTCTCAATAACGTTATTCAATCATAGTTCAATCAAAACTAAAATTACTCCATGTACTTGAATATTGGAGATATTCAAAAATATGAAACAATTCAATGAAACCAAACATTGGGGTTGTGTTTGAAAACGAAAATATTTTTGTAGCGCAAAATAATTTTCAACCATTCTGCAATGAACACTCGATAAAATATGTGCTTCATCGAAATATTCAGCGAATTTAAATTGTACTTCATTGTAAATCTATTTAAAGCAATAATGGAACGTCATTGATTGTAATTGATTTACATGAATAAAAATAAAAAACATAAGTGCATGATGTGAATTTTTGAGTATTGTTTTCTCTTTTAGTAATTATTCCGAAAGAATTACATTAGTGACTTCGCCATAAAGTGCGGTTGTCCTCTGTCTGTCTGTCTGTTTTTCCGTTAACTAGCTGTCGCACCCCTGCGAACGACAACCCTCATAAGTCGAAACTTGTACGAGCTAAGGATTAACGAGGTCTTACCTTTTAACGTGTGATTCCTAACACTGGTTGAACTGTATGACCTGATTTATGTGCAGCTTAGACAAGGTAGTCAAATTTTTTCTATGTTAATTTCCTGATCCTTTTCATTAGAATTGCCTCAGTGTTCACGAATTTATATTGCCCCCTTATATACTCTTAGATAGTAATTATGTTAAGTATTTAGGGGAGACAAAGGAAAATCGGATTACTAAACACTAAAGTGTTATTTCTATTGATGAATCATCTATGAAATGAAAATTTGAAAACTTAAATCATCCATCTTCTTCATAGTATTTTCTTTGATTTTATTGGCTTCCTTGAATTTCTTCCTTGTTTCTTTTTCAAGAAGAGTAGTCTTACTCTGAGGTGATGTTGAATGCAAAACCGGTTTTGAACATTCACGAATTCTCTTAGAAGCAATTGGTGACTTCAAAAGTGATGGAAGACTTTGTTTAATCATTTCTGAACAAGTGAGAAGCAACGGAATTTCAAAAAAGAGTGTATTATTGATTCAATGTGTGAAACACGTGGTCATATTCTCTTACGTTTGCCTCCATACTATTGTGTGTTCAATCCAATTAAAATGTTTTGGGCCACAATAAAAGAGAGCTTGCGGAAATGTAATCAGTCACCGTCTTTGAATGATTTAGTGCTTGTGGTGAATTAAGTAGGTAATAGTGATGTGTGAAAGAACTGTGGAACAAATATTATGTGCAAAGTTCCATAAATCCGATCGTTATTCAACCCGATGATGATTCCACCTCATCCGAATATAGCGAAGAGGAATTTTGATTTTTCTAGCAATTTTGTTGGCCTCCGTTATTTTGTAAATATATGTTTGACGAAAATTCGGTGTAATTAT
>WOGN01000951.1:0-21250 GCA_015342105.1 Leptinotarsa texana | reverse complement strand
TTAGTTTTTGGACTTACAAGCTGTTTGAGTGTTTTCCACATAATCCTCGGATTTGACCTATTTTGATCAATTTTATCATAATAGTCCTTTTTTTCTTTGAGTTTCAGTGAATTCACACATTTATTTCGAAGTAATTCATAGTGGTTCCAATTTTCTTCAGTTCTATTATTTTTGAACATGTTGTAGGCCCAATCTCAATGTATTTTACCTTCGTTGTCATACCATGATAAAATATTTGACTGGAAAGCATATGAACTTTCTGGTGCAATTGAGTCAACAACTGACTCATACTGACTTTTGAAGTCTTCATAAAATATATTTATATCAACACAGCTCAACAAAAAGTTACATGATATCAAACTCAATCATTAAAATTTATGTATGTTTTTGTGATATTTGGTACAACATATATATTGCAATTGCTCAAATTGACTGCTATTAATGGATGATCAGTTAACTTTTGGGAATCATGAACCACAGTAATAACATCAAAATTGGTGAGTACATAGTCAAAAAACGTTTTGCTATATTGAGCACACCTGGTTATTTGTATCACAAATTGTTCAATTCCAAACATGTTCAAAATATTCCACAAAGAAGTCCAACAGTTGAAACAACAGTGGTCTGATTGAGGAATTTGTAGGAAAAATCCCAAAGTTTCAGTATTTTCGAAAGAGCTGAGGACTACATCAGGCTTATTGATTTGTATCAATATGATACAGTTTGAATATATTTGACACTTCTCATTTCCCATACATACACCATAAGATACACTAAAGTATTCGAAACGCACCATAGCAACCTGGGAAAAAGTCAGTAACATTGAAGAGCATGAGCCTTCAATACTGTTCAAGAAAATCCTCTGTTTCGGTAAATGTGACAGTGAAGTCATGGAAAACTTGAATAGCTTCCAACTTGGTGACAGAGTTATGGTCAACTCCTTCAGTGTCAAAAGCTGAGCTAAGTTCATCGAACCCTGGGTCAGCAACCTTGAAGAGAAATGCTATATTGCTCTCTCATGGTCGCGGACGATGCAGAGGAGGAGAACCAGGCTCATAATGAAGACAGATTGAAGTAGTAAGCATATTTGTTACTTTTTTGTAATTTACGTTGTACCACCCCGAAGTAAACATACGTTTCTCCGGTATCCCGATGATACATGATTTTTGTGGTAGACCGTTGCACATTCTCCTTTCCGAATTCTATGCATGTACCTACTCTTCTACTACCCTTGAAGACTGTTGGAGATACTTTCCTTCAAAGTTAGAAGTACATTGAAGAAATTCATAAATGAACCAAAGGATGGCCTTATGTCTCCGGTTTCAGGAGTTGCCATAGATGTACCCTCTAGTTTTTATGAGCCCAGTGGTTAATGACAGAGTGGAATGTAGAAGAGAAAGAGGCTGAGACAAAAAGTTTGTGAGTGAATTCCACTGTGTTGTTGTAAAACAAACACATTCCTGTAATTATACACTTCCACTTTCACTCTAGCACTCGAGACCGTCAAAGTCGACAAACTTCGGAGATTGTCCCGTTAATCTGTAACTTAATAAAGGACCTTTAGCCCAACGATATTACAGATGGAACTTCGGAAAGAATTTGAATCTCCCCCGGTGGAATCTTGAGCGGAAAATCGCTTTCAGATGTAATTGCGTTTACAACTATCGTGTCGTTTGGAAAGAAAATAGCGGAATGAAGTTCTTTAGTGTCCTGTCGCGTTTTTCCAGATCGCGTTTGTAATGGTATTTACTCAACTTGGAATTCACGGCGGAATATCGGGATGCGTTTTCCGTCTTTTTGTTATTCCATTTGAGAGGTTTCTTAAGTTTTTTACGGTACTGATGAATATAAGGAAGATTTCAAAGTATTTGTAAATGTTGTTAATGTTTATGAAAGTGAAGTCATTTCACAAAACATTTTCTAGTACAATCCTCTATTCATCCGGTAAAGTTAGACCATAAAATAGAAGTGAAGGTACAAAAACTGGCACTCAGCTCAAAATTGGAAAAACTGTTCAAAACATTTTCACAAATGAAATCTATATAAAAAAACTTTATCGACCCGAGACCTGAAAAAAAATTACTCGGGGTCAAAGGTCACCAATATGGGTGTTTCGCGATTTTTACTAAAACGGTCAGCATTATCAGCATACGAATCCTTAACTGTCGGTGGTTCAAAATTTTAGCAGGACCGACCTTGGCAATTTGGACATGCGTAGAACAAAACAGTTCAATGTTAGTTTAAAGGTGGTTGACAATGTTCCATGGTGTACTTCATCAGTTCGGACTTCCATTGTCTAATATATGAATTGATTGACAACCCTTAAAACAATTAAAAAGATTAACCGAAAATAACGATTTTATTAAACAAAAAACTGGAAGTACAAAGAAGTAACATACAAGCAACAACCAAATAAATAAAAATTGAAATAATAATAAAAGGTGAAAATTTAAAAAAAATTAAAAATGTTATTAACAAAAAATGAAAGAATAAAAATTCAAAGATTTCAAACCATGTTATGTGACATAACATAACATGTGACATAACATAACATAACATAACACTACATCTTTTTTTCACTGAATAGAACAAAAGAGCAATTCAGTGGTCTCCTTGGTCTCACGAATTGAGTTATAAAGAATTTTTGTGTAGACACATGGAAAACGAAGTCTATCATATCTCATTGGGCTCAGTGGAAATCCAGTTTTCGAGTAAAATACATTTGTTTTTTTGCAATTTTTGATAGACGTGTCTTGTTTGCTTTTCGGAGTTATTTGTTTTTCAAACAACTGAATCTATTTTCGAAATCGAAAAACAATAAAGACGAGGTCTTTTTCAATGAGTTATCACTCAAGCTCCACTTTCAGTTGGAGAATAATTGAGATATTTCCACTTTCAGAGGAATGAAGATTTTGCAATATTTTCTTTAGTGAAACTTGTGCCACTCACACATATATTTGAAGTATTTTTGAATCAATTCGAAAAGTTTTTTCTCTAACACATACGCCTTCTGTAACGTTTTTTATAGTTCATACTGTATGAAAAAAAATATAAGAAATGTGATGGAAAATAATACACAAATAAATGAACTGGAAAAAAATGGCTTCACAGAGAAATTTTATGAAAAATTTGCTGTGAAAAAGAAACCATGACGTACCAGAAAAATATAAGGAAAAAAATAAGTCTTTCGTTTCGAAGTTAATATTTCCAGTAAGACATATCCATTTTGCTCTGCGAATATTATCCACTGGGCGATGTATTCATAGTTTGGTCTCAATCTTAAAATGATAATGATGATATCCGTCTGCTTCAAATATTCTGTTGAATGATTGAAGCGTGCATATTCATTGATACATTCATTCAACAACATCAACGAATAATGTTACAAGCTGCACAACTTATTTTACTTGAATTCAGAGGGTATGCGGAAGAAATGCATAGTTTTGTTAACTCAACCCTTCTCGAATTTGATGACTGGTGCTACAAAAATAGGCTTATAATCAACCAAAAAAACTGTCTGTATAAAATTTGCAAATTCATCTTGAAGCCTACATGATGTCAATTCCATTTTTCGAAATGGTATCAACAATCTCAACAAAATTTTTAGGGATAATAATTGATTCACATTTCACTTGGGAAGAACATATAGAATTCACGTCCAAAACATTGAATCATTAGATATGCATTAAATAAATTAGATATGGAAGCAATTATATTAGTTTATTTTGCCAAGTTTCTGTTTTAATCTTCCTCTTTGAAGATGATCACTTGGTGATCGAAACACGTGTCGAGGTTTAAAAATAACGTTTTGGTGTTGGGAAAAAACTCCAGTAATAATCAGCATAATTAACTATGTGAGCGGAATTTTAATTAACCACCATGTTTATATCATTTGCAAATATAATCAAAAGTATTGGGCCCAATATACTACTCTGTGGAACTTCCATAGACGTCTCCAAAGCCTCTGATCGTGCTGCTGTATCTTTCAAGTTCAGCTCTACGATTTGCTTTCTGCTTTTTAGATACGACTTGAACCAGTCAAAGGAGTTCCCTAGAATTCCATATTTGTAAAGTTTGCCTAATAGAAGATCATGATCAAGGCTTTGAATAATTACATGAAAATCCCACAGGATAGATTGTTTATTTACATATTGTTTATTCATCTATTCCACATATTTTACATATATTTTGGTACGTATATGATTTTTAATGTGTTTCACGTTTTTTAAATCGACTTATCTTATAATCTTATAAGTCGTTCATAGGGGTGCGATAGCTGGTTAACGAAAAAACAGATTTTAAACAGATTTATACTGTACCTGCGAAATATGATCCGGTTACATAATGTAGCATAAAGGATTAATAAATCTATATATCTATCTATTAATATTTTAGGAACGATTAGTTGTTAAGAAAGAAAGGTATTGGCTTTATACTTCTTCATCTTGAAAGATGTGTAGGAAAGAAAAGGGTGTTTTTTCTTATAATGTTATCCGATTAGGTACTGAAGAACCGATAAGGCAAGTGTCTTACGGCGAAACTTCGGATGTCTATCAGTGAGGATGACATTTGTTATATTTAGGAATCCAGTGGATGATATCCGATTTGGTTCCATAAAGAATGTTTAGAATACAAACAGAATAGAAAAAAGTGGTTTTCGTATAATTCAGCTTCCATATAACAACATTTGTTTCGAAAGTATTTTTCTATCGTGTTCTTCAATGTTTATATGAAAATAGCTGTTTCGAGAGACATTTTACCTTCAAGGCCGGAGTAACTGTTGTTTCTCAGGAGACGAAGACGGTTAACATTATTGTCGAGAAAATCAGGGAAAAAGGGTGGACGTCGCTCTTTGAAAGCGAAGACAAAAATCGTCTCGTCAAAGGGATCCAAAAAACCAGCAGGCAACTCAGAGACAGCAGGTGTCCTCACCTCATCACCTGAGCATACACATCCCTCGATTCCGGGAGAGGAGGGTGGAGGTGTCCTTAAGGACATCTAGGGTCGAGGAGTTCTAAGTTTGCGGCAACACTTTTCAATTTCAACTTACCAATTTACAACATGCCAAGGCCGTCTCATACGTCCTTGGTAAAAACTTCAAGGATGAATTAATCAACCTTTCCTGAGCAATATTTCTGCTGAGGTAATAGTGTGCCCTGAGGTGAAACCCAGTGTTTGTTTGTTCATCAGGAGAGGTTTAAACTATTTTTGGCTTACAGGCGGCTGCACTCAAGACGTGGTAGCCATTTATATTTCCTTATCGAGCAAGAAGGGTAAGACGAATATTATCGCCTGCTCCGCCTACTTTCCGGGAGATTCGGATACTCTACCTCTTTCAGCTAATTAGACGTCTTTTCGACTACAGCCAAAGGAACAAACTAAAAATCGTAATGGGATGTGACGCCAATTCACACCATACAGCGTGGGGCAGCACGAATATAAACCGTAGAGGTAACTAACTCTTTGATTTTATACTAGGGGAAGGGCTGTCCATAATTAATAGGGGCTCGGAACCAACTGTTTTCACTAGTAATAGATAAGAAGTATTATACTTAAACATCAGCTCACATTCTCTGAGCAGCACGATACACCATTGGTCTGTATCTACTGAACCTTCTTGTTCAGACCATATATATATATATATTCTTTTCAATATTGAAATAGATCTAAGCTCTAGTAGCTCTAAGTAGTGGAATATCGGGACTCAAAATCTACTGGTTGGAGTGGATATAAAAACTACCTCCAATCGTACTTTGAGATCGGATTCATTACTATTCACAGTTGAAATGGAATGAATACAGTATCGACGCAATTTAGCGAAGCATTGATCTCATTCTATCCTACAGCATTAAACAACTTTGTTGACAAAATCTCCCAATCCCTTAACAACAAGGAGATTGCGGTTGCTGTATTTCTCGATATTGAAGGAGCATTTGACAATGCTAAATCTGTAGGATTATCTCTGGCTAGGAGAAGTATAGAATCGACCATAACAGGCTGGATCTATGCCATGCTGGTAAACAGAACTGCAACTACGACTCTTCAAGTCGAGGCCATCAGGTTCAGGGTCACCAGGAGCTGTCCTCGAGGTGGGGTACTGTCTCCCCTAGTGTCGTCGCTTCTGATGAAAAATCTGCTTGATGCCCTTGGCAGAAGAAAATTGATCGGCAAGCTTATGCAGATGATCTTGTCATCATGGCAAGGATCACATCGGGAAGGGTAGCTTGAAATATTTTCCAAAGTACGTTGGACGTTGTTCACAGTTGGTGCCTGAGGGAGCAGATGTCTGTCAGCCCCAGCAAAACTTTGTAAATCCCCTTCACCAAGAGGAGAAAATTGGACGATCTAACGCCAATTTCTCTCAATGGTGAGGTCATTCCATTTGGGACGGAGGTGAAATATCTTGGCATTGTCCTTGATAAAAGATTCACCTGGAACGCTCACTTGGAAAAAGTTTTACACAAAGCCAGACTGTCTCTATGGACATGTCGAAGGATTTGTGGTAAAACATGGGGCTTATGTCCCAAACAAATCCATTGGATTCATGTGATAATCGTCAGACCAATGATCACTTATGGTGTAGTTGCCTTGTGGCCGAAGGCTTTACAAAAAACTACCCAAGTGAAGCCCTCTGGCTCACAGAGAGAGGCATGTCTGGCTATCAGTGGTGCCATCAGTACCACACCGTCAGCGGCCATGGAGATCCTCCTAGATCTAACTCCCGTCCACATTTTTTTGGAGATAAAGGCGAGATGGACTGCATACAGACTTGTGCACATTGCCAATTGCACGAATCAATTTAATGCAGAGTGCGACAAACTGTTAGTTGTCACTGGAAGTTACAGCATTATGGAAATAACCTCTGACTTCATGCCTCCAACTGCCAACTACGAACTGCCTTATAAATTATTATTCCCAAATAGAGAGGACTGGATTCTCCGGGAGAACGAAATATTAAGAGCAGATAGTTGTTGGTTCACAGATGTATCGAAAACACCTTCCAGTTCTGGTGCAAGTGTTTTAGTCGCAGACCCAGGACAAAGCTTCGAAGTTTGATACCAAACAGTTGTTGGACTACAGTAGGGATGAACTACGATGCCTAGCAGGCCTTCTTGCAGGTCACTGTCAATTGAATCATCATATGCAGAAACTCGGACTGTCGGAAGACAGTGTGTGTCATCTCTGTTTGGAAAATGATGAAACCGCAGAGCATATACATTGTGCCTGCCCCGCTAGAAACAGAATCAGGTTCTTAGAGTTTGGCAGATCCGTATTCTCACCACCTGACCTGAAAGATTACTAACCATACAAACTGATCGGCTTCGTTCAAAAGCTGGGTTCATTTGGCCGAGTGTGAATAGGTGTGAGCCACAATAAATAATTGCGGGTTGCGGTGGAGGATCGAATAGACCCAATCACTTCAGACCTAACCTAACTCATATTCTCAACAAATTTGTGGTTAACTGTTACGAACTGAAACTATCTGTCTGTCTGACGCCCCCTATGATCAACTCTCAAAGGTCGAAACTTGTGCGAGCTAAGGACTAACAAAGTCTTACCTTTTATCGTGTGATTTATCTTTTGATGGTTTCAATAAAATCTTAGACATATTGTTTTCGATTTTTTGCATTCAAGACTTGAACAATTCAACACCATCAAGTGATCATTCAGTTACAGTTACAAAGTCATTAATGCTCTATCCTTTGATATCAAACTGATGGTTGATATGAAAATTCACAAAACACAACCGTTTGGTTATCTAGTGTCTCAGTCAAATACTTCTTGATATTGTATTAGTACTAGTATTAGCAACTAGTATTTTCATTTGCAATAACTGTAATTATTTGGGTTCCTTTCTATTTACTTCCTTCGATTATTTTATCCATTTGGGTTGAGTGGAAGAACACATTTTCAGTTTATCGACTGAACGGAATGAACCTCTTCCAATATTAGATTTATTTCATGGTATTATCAATTTCCTCGTTGATAAAGACCTTCACTATTATTATTATTAGCATCATTCCTCCCAATTAACCGCATCATTTTTTTACCAAAAGTCGTGATTCTATAAGTAGCGTGACAAACTATGATGATTACAGCCAAATGGAATCAGTTTCGTACCAGTTAACAGTAAGTGAGCACTAATGAACCGTAGTAGCTTTTTGTGAATGGGGAATTGTTTTCTTTTCCACTAAAAAACGCATTCTTGTTATTGAGAAAATTTCATGGAGAGAAATTACGCATGGTACACTGATATGAATATCCTACAATTGATGGTGATTTTGTTTCATCTAATTAGGTTTCACTGCTCAGCAACTACAGTTAGTGACATGACTACGTGTGAGGAATTATCATTAAATGAATTCTCAAACTGTAGCACTATCATCAGAGATTGTCGAGTGATTCCAGTGAAAGTAATAGTTAATTACAAACTCAAAAGTTCATCACATCACAAAATGGTTATGATATAAATTACAAGAATGATGGAGCAAGTTGAAAATTTCTCGAAATCATTGTCTCAAGACAATGGGAAATCAAATTCATCATTGTGCAGTTTATTCCAAGAAAATTGAAAGTAGTCATGAAATTTGGTATTTTTTTGCTAGAAATTCAATTCCGATATCTTAATTGAATGACCTACTTCAATTGATATTGAATTATGGAAATGTATAAGCTACGAAAAGTGCGTTATATATAACTAACTCAATTATTGCCAAAAAATATTTTGATTGTCAAACTCTCTGCTTGTTTGTAAATATATTTGAATCGATATTTGCATGTATATGAAGGAATATGTGTATACGAAAATACAAAATACCATTCATGATTGGGACACATCGTTGAGAATCAGGGATATCTTCCTTTGCAAAGGTGTCAAAGTTTTATTCAAAACTTCTTTAGTGATTTTAATTGTTTGTCTTGGAACTGCTAAAAGTAGAAACCTTAGCTAGGAGATCTGATCAGAGGAAAATCTCATCTACAATGTAAATCGACAGGATATCACTGAAAGAGCTTTTCAAGAACAACATCAAAAACAAACAAAGAGGATGAAAACTGACCGAAGTAATTTTTTTTTTATTTAATCGCATCAACCATTTTGGTATTAGCGAACAGTATTTTACTAGCATATTTACAATTTGTTTTTGATATGAATAGCTTCTATGAATGAAAGTAAATTATCTGTATTACAATTTGTTCCTAAAATAGTTTCTAGCGTTCCTATCAGCCTGTGCAGATTCCTTTGAGGGGCGAAGTTTGGGCATTCTGTCAGGATATGTTTAACAGTGAGTTGTTCATTGCAGGTTTCACACATCGGTTGGTTGGTGTTTTTGAAAAGATAATCATGGGTTAATCGTGTATGACCAAGACATAGACGTGTGATGATCATTTGATCTCTACGTTTTTTCGGTAAATTTGTCCACCGAAGTAATGGAAATGGGGCAACTGTGCAATAAAAGGACTAGATCTTTTGACCAAA
Source organism: Leptinotarsa texana (assembly GCA_015342105.1). NCBI lineage: Eukaryota > Metazoa > Arthropoda > Insecta > Coleoptera > Chrysomelidae > Leptinotarsa > Leptinotarsa texana. Next base: position 11,772 of record WOGN01000951.1, on the reverse strand, counting down.
AGAAGACAGTATTTATCTTGAATATAAATTAAATGATGTTGATATAGAAATAAAATACTTTGTCTAATTTCCACTTACTTAATGTATTGATATCAATACGACCAAGGTAATAAGATATGTACCTACATTCATTATTGCCAACTACATAAACTTCAAAGTGTGATTAATTGTATTACGGAAATTAGACAAAGTATTTTATTTCTATATCATTTAATTCAAGTTAAATTTACACAAAATAAATAAGTCATCAAGATCACAAAAACTGAATATAAATGGTGCAATGACCGGTCATTTATAGTCTTTTCAACTGGCATCTGGAGATAGTATTAGGTTATGCGGTGTGTACTTTGTCTTTCCGGGTAGCTTTACATTGTCTTCACTGAATATAATTCAAACTTCAAGCTGTAAACAGCAACTCACACTTTGACGTAAATATTATTGTTAAGTTATTGAGTATTACGTGAAAGTACCAGAGACATTTCACATAATTCATTTGATTGTAAGAGCCGTTCCAAAGAGTTTGGTATCTTTTGGTAGTTTAATAAACGTGAAGGGTTTATTAATATCCTCTGAAAATGACAATTCGATCTTTAAAGTGTTGAACCGAACCCCAGACCAGATCTAATAGTCAACTTCGTTCACAAAAACAGGAATCAGTTTTGTTGAATTGGACTGATTAACTTTTATAAAAAAAATCACCAGATGAAAGGAAATCGAAAGTACTATTACTCTTTTAAATATATTCTTGATTATCGATGGACGTCTGATAAATTATTATAATGAATTGTGTGGAATGGCCTTCACAAATGTTCGTGGAAATGACAGAGTAGGGGGCCAATATCTTGATAGTTATTTTGTTTTTTCTTATTATTAAGATTGCAAAATCCTAGAAGCTAACTCGAGACATTCAATTTGATTTCTGTTTTGGTTTGAAATATACATCATGTGAAATTCAAGGTATAGCACCTAATTTTTTGATGATAACCTTCGGAGTTGCATTCTATTTCACGGCCAGAATACACGGGGCATCCTACAAATGAAAAATGAAATCCAACACCAGGCAGCGCATTTCGTTCCACCTTGGGTCACATCAGTGTTAGTAAAATGAATCACGAATGCAACTGTCTTCTGATTTGATGCTCCCAGAATCTGAATTATCAAGTGGAACAAGATCAGTGGAGAAATCAGTTATTAGAGGTTTTTTTAGTGATGATGTGAAATTGCGAAGTGAAGCCAAGACAGGTACGTGAAATATAATGAAAGGTTCAACACAATCTTCGAAGCATGGAAATAATATAGACGAGCGCTAACGAGAAGTCATAAAAGCAGGACTTATATAGTGAAAAAAATTAAAGTGCAACTGATTCACACTTAATCTCTCCAAAGCTGTAGAACAATAGCAGAAACACGAGCAGAAGAGATTCTTCAATAGCCACGAACTAACAGCAACAATATTGGACTTATTTCCTCGCCTTGTATATGGCCTAATAGTAATTTTGAAAGTTCCACCAAGTGGTCATGAAATAGACACTGAAAGTTATGAATTTTTATTGTGCTGATCAACTGCTACCTATAAACTTGATGTCGGAAGAGGCTGCCGAGGTTCGCAACGGAGTTTAGCAGAGAGGCTTTCAATCTTGATGTCATAAATGAGCTACTATTGACTTTTCATTCCGTTATAACTGGTATTAGACATGATTTACCAAAAAGGCTATCTTCGTGTGAAGAGTGAAGTAGATCAATCCAATGATGAGAATGTTTCTTCAGAATCACCAATAATAATGACAAACTGTTTTTATACAACATAAAAATAATCTTTTTTCATCAAGACACAAAAAATATTTTTTGTGTCTTTCATAGCTATATCACTATCATTACAGGTATTCAGGTTATTAGTTGCTTCAGAGGATTAAATTATTCTGTAGGGATTTTACTTTTACTGTGTCGGTGATAAATGTCTTCGAGCCAATTTCAATATGTTATTTCCTAAGGCCGTTTCCTGAAGAAAATACTCAAGCAAGTCACCTTCATGCACGCCACTGGATAATATTGACCACTTTCATTGTTGAAATGCAATCTAATCACTCTCTCTTGTGCGGGTCGCGATCGAGGGGTATCCTGAGAAATTCAGAATCTAGTTGGCACGAGAAACAAGACATGTCAGTGCTATGGGCACCAGTGCGTCGCTCAAACTGCTGTTACTCTCCGAAGTGCTGCACTTCTGTGGGTCAATGTCGTCCTCGCACCAAGGTAATCGCTGCGACTTGTGTTACGGTAATCGACCCGTAGGTGATCGCGAGAGTGTAGTGATTTATGACTGTGTATTGCATAAGCAGGAATCGAACTGTAGGCCATTGGGCACGAATTGAGTAGCTTCCTCGTACGATCTTATGATATCACTGGATCAGGTTACTTTCGATTCTGGAAAAAACAGTATATTTGTTTGCTTGAAATCTCTTCTTCATGTTCCTAATAAGAAAAAATGAACCAGTAATTCACCTTTCAATTGAACCTGATTTGTATATTTCCCCAAAAGACGCTGGATAAGAGATCATTAGGTTATCAAGGCAGGTTTTTTCTTACAGAACAGCACTCACACTGGTAGAATGATGAATGATCTTTGTTCTTTTTATAAATAATGTGAATTGTCCTATGTTTCCAAGTCTCCAAAACATACTGGACTTAGGTTTTTGAAGCAGAGTCTTTGCTTGTCGCTATAGATTTAGAAACCACTGGCTCATTAGGTGATTGAAAGTTTTTTCTCAAAACAGAATGGCAAATATTTCTATAGGAAAATTATATTTTCTACTTGCATCTCTGCCATCTTTTCAGCTCGAGAACCATTTGACTGATTCATTTCCTACAGATCTCTGGAGAATCTTCAACCTCAATTGTTTCCTTTTATTGTATCATAACATTCATTCCAAAAACCTTTTCAGATGTACTACCTTGTCTTTCGCAACAAAAGGACAAACTGCATTAGTTGTACATCCCTATTTCATCCACTATGATTATTTAAATTCGATTTTTATTTTGTTGACGCAATTTCTTCGTCTCGACCCACTGTAGGTGTCATCAGTGGTGCCAGGCTGAAACAGGAATGTATTGCTCTACTCAATGCTTCCTCAAATGATGAATCTGAGTAAGTAGAGGCGAGAGTGACATCTATGATATCGACAGACAATCTACGAAAATTATAGATGATAGGGGCTCTCAGTTTCAAAGTCGACCAAAATTTGTCCTCTGTTTTTCACAGCTGTTTTCACTTTGAAACTAGTCGAAATCAGAGCCTGAAAACAGAGCTTTTGCGTTTCAACACAAGACATGATACACCGGTCCGACATAGGTCTCATCAGTAGAGCCTGCTTCAGTTTGGCAACGGACCGACTTGGATATCCTCGTTCATCTTCGTTATTTGTGGATTGAGATACCTGACAGGTGGTGTCTTCGTAAGTCGTCAACTCTTCTTATTTTCAGACTAGTATTCGTATCACTTTGGGTTCATAAAAACGTTGGTTATCTTTTGGCTAACTTCATGGAATAAATATTACCATAAAGTCCGCATCAAAACGATTTTTCATTGATGGCTTTATTCGAATTTTGGATAACTAAAAAGGTAACAGTAGTAGCATTATCTATCAAACTCAAGTTTTTTACAGAACTATTCCAAAAGTGAAGTCATTTTTCGAAATAATGAGAGGAAAAGATAGGTACTGCATTTTCAAATCATATGCCCAAGTAGCGGTTGCGTAGGGTACATTTGATTTTTTGTCCATTTTTTGAAGTTGCAGTAAGTCTCGACGCAACCAACATGAATCTTGTAAATTTTGACAATGCTTCATTCCAGGCATATTTTTTTTGAAGTGCCAAATCAAATGTGTTTTTTTCCCATAATATACAAATAGATATATACAAATTTGGTCACATCTGATTCAACTTTTAGTTGGTTTTTGATCCTATTGTTTCTATATTCGGGTAGGTGCAATGCCACTTCATAAAACATCTATCTTTTGGAAACGCAATTCGTATCTTGGGGTAATTCATGTTGGTATCGAAAACAATTCAATTGACAGCCAAATTTTCTGATTGACCTCGATGAACTTTTCGTAATATTAGAAGGGAATTTTTTTTATACGTAATGCAGACCATAGAACTATGTAAATTGATGGATGTAGCCATTACTAAGTGGTGAGAAACAATAATGAAGAAAAGATAATTGCAACTTTCTATGTTTTTACCAATTTTATTGGTAACTAACGTTACTGCAGTTTTGTACTATAAGGACATTTTTAAACTTATACATTGAACTAACAATGATTGATTACTAGCCCTTATATAACATCATTAGGTTTATTACCTACAGAGGTACTTGATTGAGTACCTGAATTTTTTTTACTAGTGACAATGTGGATATGCTAATTTGGAAACCGGTGAGTAAAGTAAATCGATTTGATCATTTGGCAGGTTGCGCCCGCCATGTTTATGCTTGTGAATTTTCAAGGATTCCAAATAATTGAGTTTGCAAAACTTCCTTGCATAGTGCATAGTCAGAAAACATAGCCGTAAATTCACTTACATATTTAATATAACTTCAGATCAAACAATCAGGAATCGAAAAATGGGTAACTCTAACATATTTTTGTAGAAGAACGGAGATAATTACGGGTTCTTCAGAAAAGACAATGTGGATGTGACATTTAGACCACGTTCCAGAATATCTGAGTCCCTTTTCAATGTCAGAGATAAAGTGGACAAGTTGAAGAAACTGGAAGTTTATAAGCTTTAGTGTCCGGAGTGTAATAGTGTTTATGTTGGATAATGTGGTAAACATTTCCAAAAACGGTTTGCTGAACATGAAAGGTCCTTAAAACTAGTTGAAAATGATTGGACGTTTTCAAATCATTTCTTGGCATGCAACCACGAGTTCCCGAATCTAAACGATACAGAAAGTTTGCAATATGCAAGGAAGGGTTGCAAACTGAATAATTTGGAAATTCACAGTCATGAACATTGCGGGTGCAGCCTCTTAAATGATCGAATCGATTCAGCTCACTCACCGGTTTTCAAATTAGCATATCCCCATTGTCACTAGGAAACAAAATTCAGTTACTCAATCAACTAAGTACCTCTATTATTACTTACAGTGATGTTATATGAGGGCTGATGTAATCAATCATTGTTAGTTTATTGTATAAGATAAAAATGTCATTATAGGACGAAACTGCAGTAATGTTAGGTACGAATGAAAGTGGTAGAAACAGAAAGTTTCAATTATCTGTTCCTCATAGAACTATGTATTTTTTCTTAATCATAATGAGTTATGAAATATTCTTTGAAAAATATTTATGTTACATACACTCTTGACAAAACCATCTTTTGAAAAATGATCATATTAGTGTTCTTGAATACTAGCAGTATCGTGAGCATAGTCATTCTCAGATAGATAATAATCGTTTGATTGATCAGCTCTATGTTAGTCTTGATTATCACCTCTGTGATTATCTTGGTTTTCATATGTTATGAAGTAGGTTTTTTGATTCTGATTGAGATTGATTGGTTATTTGGGTTTCTTTGAATTACGGGCGATTGATATTTATATTGGTTGTTTTGAAATTTTGGTCAAATTTGATTTTTATTCGTCTTTGGTATATTATTACAAACATTTGCATGAAAATTCATTTTGTCTTGGAATGTTTTGCTTTGTTTTTGCCTGACTAACAAAATTTTGATTGGAATATTTAGGACCAAATTGAGGTCGTTGATGTCACTTATTGTCTGTTGAGGTGAGTTTGGTTGGGTATTCAACTTTAAAAAAAAATATAGAAGTTGCATTTTTCTTACAATTATAATGTGAGATTCGATTGAATCCGCTTGAACAGAGGCGCGGGTTACTTAAGCTATTGACCTAATACTGGTGAGACCGTTTACTCACGATTCAACATATATTTTGTGGAGTTCTATCATGCAAGGTGTAAAATTAATAAGGTTTGCACCGCATATGAGCAAAAGTTCTACGCTTCACTTAGATTTTGTAGAAAATTACCCAATCATCATTCTTTTATGTCTTGTTGACGTCATGTGCAGGTACATATGACTGTATCCCTGAAAGATGAATGAATATTTCTTTAATTTTCTTATTAAGAAATGATTAACCAATTTCAAATAAAAGTACTGAAGTGGCTCAGATATTTCTCTATTTCCCTTTTGCTTTCATTTGAACCCATTCATTGGCTGTCGAGTTATTGGTTCTCCGACCCGAAAGATCATCATTCAGATAGCTCGCTACAAGAAGTAAGTGGAAAATTCTCAATCACCGCGAACTGACAATAGAGAATATTCAATGATATGAGTTGAAAAATAAACTAGAATCGCTGATGAGTTATTACTTGATTACCTACAAGGGTAATTACCTGATTACCTGATCAATTGATCCTTTTTTCGGTCAGGTATTCCTTCGATTTAGTAAAACTTTCACATTCACGAGTAGCAATCTGCCAACTATCAAATGGACTGGCCTATTCGAATATTCATTAATATCAAAGTAGATAGTTGAAATACTTTGCTGCGAACACTGTGTGATACTCAGATATTTATATTAGGAAATACAGGCTATCAAAACTCAGAGAGAGTTTGGTCATGAATCTCATCGAACAAATGATTTGTTTCGGCAAACTCTACTGCGAATTTCGTGATGATGAATAATATCCTACAAACTTTCTCCAGGGTTAGCCTCATCGATTTAAAATTTGACCTCTCATGATGGATTCGGCTAGTTCTTACCCTTGGTTCAGATACGCCCATGCGTATTATCAAAATGTTAAGTGATGAATCAACAGAACGAACGGTTACGCTACTGTGTTAAGTGAGAGTGAAATCAATGCAAAGTGGATCTGTAAGAACGCACGAACACACTTATCAATCAACAGGGCCGGCATTAGACCTCTGAATATGGCATAGAAAAGTTTCTCATTTGAAACTTGATAAAAGTTATTCATTTTCCACAGTTATATTTAATACATTAAATAGAATGAAAAATAAAGCTGGGATTTTCTTCCTAATATTTTGATGTGTCAGTTTACACAATTCGATTAACAAAATTGATATGATTCCTGAAACGCTCCATTCATTAAAGTTGTTGAAAATATTTCCTACCGAATACTAAACTCATTTTCTATAGTTTTTCATACATAAATTCATGTCAAAACAGGTCATCTCGAATAAGTTATTTGATATTGGGAGTGTGACATAATTGTGTAACACATCCACTTGAGCCACAATTCACCCTTACGGGTTGCAGTGGAGGATCAAATAGACCCACTCACTTCAGACCTAACCCAATACATCCACTTCACTTTTCAGCGAAGTACATTTCTACATGAAAATCAACTCCTCCACTGAAAAATTTTTGACCCCACAATAATAAATAATGCCAGGAAAAAATTGAATCATACCAATGAAAATCATAGAAATGAGAACTAACTGAGTATACAATATCATCCCGAATTTCATTATCAAGTAACTGCTGAAATTGTTGACTGTATTTATAAAGGTATAAATCTTTGCCATCTTTTCATCACATCATTGGAAAATATACAGGGTGCGGCATCGAAAACGAAATAGTGACTGTCGCCTGTCACCTATGAGAGTTTTCAGTTTTTGCCTTGTTTGATCTAGATTATTAGGTTGAATCGCTGGTCCATCCCAAGAACACGGGAAATCTGCAGAGGCCACTGATTGTGTTTTCGATAAAATCGTTGCAATCTCTGGTCAATAGGAAATAAGTAGTCTTTGAATAAGTTTTCCCAGGCATCAGGACTTGGTCGTACAAACGTTTTCAGAATTCAGCAGTATTGAACACATCAATTTTCTCTTTGTTCGGATCCATACGATGGTTGAAAATAATTATAAATTGGCCCCAAATTATAATATTATTGTTTGCAAGACTTTCTAGTAATATTACTATTATATAAATACTTCCTTCACAATCAAATGAAACACTGCAACCAAATACGTGGTAGGAATCCTATGGTACTTCGGTTATCCTAGCACTATAGGTTATGGGAATGACAGCTGCTTGACATTGATTAGTAGAAATTGAAAATAGGTGCCTAATCTTGCAAAAACGATATCTAGCCGTATAATGATGGAAAAATGTATTGATTTCAAAGAAATTCACTCGTATTTATGAAGGAATGAATATTTGCCATCAAAGTGCTATATTTAACTTCCAATTATTTTATCACATTATTGAAAAATATACAGGGCAGAACATCGAAAACGAAACAGATCGAATATTTTCAAAACACATGTTTTCTGAAAAAATGCAAGGGGGACATCTTTCTATCATAACCTCAACTATCACCCCTCTCCCCCCACACCCATACAAATAATTTGAATAGGGAAGTAAGTGTGACACATAAAAAGGCGATTTCATAAGGAATTCGGTCATGTCAATTTTCGCTACCTAACTTTCTATTTTGGCGCCTTTTCGTGGGAAAAACTGTTCCGTATTCCAAATTATGATACTTCATTTGCAAGCTAATTTGGCATAAATTTGGTCTTTTCGGTGTCCCACCCTGTAAGTGAAACATACAGGTTGGGGCACAGGTTCTGATACTCTAGTCAACACTCAATGAATTTTAAAAATTAGTTTCAATACTTAGGTAAGGTTCGATCTCAAAATACATTCATGGTAGGTGGTTTTATTGAACAGTGATGAAGAGTTTTACTGTTGACAATATTATTGTTTTTCGCTGCCCCTTATGTTCATTCGCCAATTAATAACAAGGCTTTGATTGAAATATGCTAGTATGTACGAGGGTTTCAAGTTGCAGAGACAAGCGGAGTATTGAGAGAAGCCGACAAGTGAACAAATGAAGCAGTGAAATACTTCCAAAGAGTTATGAATGAGTTCAGCTTGCTGCTGGATGAAGAAAACTTATCGCTGTGGGGTAACTTACATAAATGTCTGTCGTATATAATTCAATGTCCATCGCGATATTAGCTAAGAAAGTGGTTGTTTTCTGACAGTTATTTTTCAGCACCTACTTTAAAAAATTTTTTCTAATTCTCCTAATCAAAGTGTTGATATGTATTAATAACAACGGTAGGATGTGACATTATTTTGGAAAATAAAATTTAATAACAACGGTAGGATGTGACATTATTTTGGAAAATAAAATTAGTTCATTAAAAACCTCACATTTTTGTTTCAGAATGTGGCCGGACTTTGAGGAGGTCTAGACAACCCAGACTAGGGATGGTCGGACGAATTATTCATGGCAAGCAGAGTGTTAGAGGAGCTTGGCCTTGGCAAGTAAGAATTTTATGTAACATTTCCATAATGATAATATTGATAAAATACTTTATTGTCGATGAAATAAATCATAGTTACAAAGCGCAGGTGAAGTATTAAAGTATTCAATGTCGAGTGAAAAATAAAACAGTACAAACCTGAATAATTATCATGAAAACATTTGTATGGAAGTCTAGAACTGTTGAAAATCTTAATAACAGAATTCGAAAATTAATCAATGAGGAATCTTCAAAATATTCTGCAAGATTAGAATAGACCTTTTGTACCAATTATTCACTGATTTTTAATTCAAATATGGAATTCTATTGATTTCACTAAATGAGTAAACATGTACCTACTCGTGTTTTACATCCATTGTGAATTATCAGAGTTGTGAAAAAATATGGTGTTCAACATTGTTATTTTGGCGAATATTCTAGTGATTTGGATAAGAGTTAAACCTGCAAATATATCCTCACTTATCTCCTCTTTCCGGGAGATGACCGTTTGGTGGGAGTTATCCATTTTTCGTTTGATTATGGGTTTCCATATGTTGCGTATCTCTACGCTAGCTTGGCTGAATACATTGTTGGACAACATGTATGCGGATTCTTTGAGTTTCCTCCTAAACCAATGTTCCTCCCTGTGGATGAGCTCAGCTTGGGACCACTCGATGTTATGTTGATGGGTTCAAACATGCTCTGCTATTTCTGATTTGCTGGTTTCCCCTCATTGGGTGTGTTTCTAAGTTTCACCGATATAGGATTTTCCGCACTCACAGGGTATCTGGTAACTGCAATGAATCAGTCCAGTAATCACTCGAAGACGATTGTGGATACTAACAATCAAATCGTCGTAAAGTAACTTGGCTTGGAATCTCTAAATTTTTCATTTTTGATTCAGTTGTTCTATTTTTCACTTGTATTTTATTTCACTGTAATTTCATTGCAGAGTTTTTTGCTTTCCGTTTATTTTTTTTTATTTTTCATTTGTATTGGTTCCTTCAGGGATTTCAAACCTTTTTATATAATATTAGACAATGGGACTCTGAAGTAATGAAATTCATCATGAACCATTGTTAATCACCTTCAAACAAACCTACAATAATTAATTGATTTTTCAATTTGAAATTCAGATTCTTTGCGACATGTAAAATGAATTGCGTTTAAAAAAACATACAAGACACTTTTCGTCACTCACCTACAGGTGAATAATTCCCTTGGACTTGTAGAAGTGTGGAGTTTGAAAACTTTCCAAGAAACATAATCTCTGTTGTTATCCCCCAAGTTGAATTATTAAATATTTGTTGAATAATTCAAAGGTGAGTTTTCCTGATACACTCTCTCGTGCATTTGGGAGATATTTGATATCATTCTGACTACTTTCTGTTGGTTTGATGATTCTTATGGTCACAGAAACCATATAAACGCATTCCAAGAGGTTGCCGGATTCGGGTTTCTGGTATAATGAAATGAGACATACCAAGAGTTGCTGCTTAAAATATGATCACATAAAACTATTTGGGAAACTTTCAACTTCCAGATACATATGATATGATATGAGGGTAGGACACGTTACAGAGTATAATGTTTGTAGTAATCAATAAGATAAAAATATGATACATACAGGTATATGCATATAATTATTCGTTTGGCTTAGATTATGTGTTTCTATAAATGTATATACACGATTCATAAATATAGAGACCAGCAACAATTAGTATCTTGAGATTTTTGAAAGCATATCTATATGATTCTCTCCAACCAATACCGGCAATGATTCTCATTGCATTTTCTTGCAAAATGTATATTCTTTCAGCAGCAGATCCGGTACCCCAATTCAAAATTTCATATTTCAGTGGCAGTTTATGGTCGCATATTATAAGCTCAGTAAAATCTCTCTATCACAAAAATTAGACATGAATCTCAGAGCATAGCAGTTTTTCTCAATTAAATACAGAGGGTCTCAATAAGAGGAGTCCATGTGAGTTTGTATTCCGAGGTGACGCCTAACATTTTTGTAGAAGTACAAGATTCAATTGGCAGATCCCTATTTTCATAGATAACAAAATGTTCCAGCCAGTTACCAATTGTGAACTTCATCATCACAGTTTTAGATGTATTGAGTGTTAAGTGATTTTTTGCTGCTCATATGTTTACTTGTTTATGTACATCCTGGGTTCTTTCCTGTAGGGTCGTTACATCAATTTCCTTCACTATGAAATTTGTGTCATCTGCATACGCTACTGTGTGAATAGTTGACAATCCTTGAAAATATTTCATCAGGTCATTTGCATATATCGAAAATAGTTTAGGTCCAAGGATTGATCCCTGTGGGACACCCTGCCTAATGGTTGCCAACTGACTGAGAGTGTTTCCAACACTGACGCGTTGCCCTCTATTTTCCAGGTAGGATTTCATTAAATTTAGAGCAACTCCTTTTATACCATATCTTTCCAATTTCCCTAATAGCAGGTC
>WOGN01000950.1:0-18253 GCA_015342105.1 Leptinotarsa texana | reverse complement strand
GAACAGCACGTCTCTAAAATATGTAATCTTTGTTTGTCTCATACAGTAACAGATTCATTGTCCTTTATTAGCTATAACCGATGTTGCCAAATGTTGAAATAGAAACGAATCCCTTTAAATGTTGAATGCATTATTTCACTCCTCTTTTTTAAGTATTTAAATATTTTTTTAAAGAAAAATATTGAAATGATAAGTTTAAAATGCGTTGTTTTGGAGCTCTTTCATGAAAACTACTTGATTTTCGTCAGGAGGAACATTCCCCATTCAATCCTCTTTACCATTGCAGATCCATTGAAAATATTACCCCAGATTTCGAATATCCTAATGGGAAATGTATACTCAAAACTATTTCTGTGGATAATAACAGTTTTCCAACTAGCTATGTGGTTAGTCAAGTTCTACTCCTTACTGGAGAAGTTCCAAATGGAATTTACAGTAAAATATGGTCCCGGATTCTTACTAAGTGCAATAGTGAGTATTTCATTTCGTGTGAAATTGTTTTTTTCAATTCAGTGTTACCGTCTTCATTCGGGTTTGGAGGCCGTCGTAGTTTAGAACTGCATCCTGTTCAAACCCGAATGAAGATACTAGTAGTATCACTGAAAATCTCGTCCGCCAAAGTCTTAACTAATGTTTCTTCAATTGTTAATTATTAATATCTATGTTAACGAATTGCCTGTTTTATTTTTTCTAAATTTCACAAAATTGATACAAATAAATGTTTTCAGGTTGAATACTATTATTACCTTTCTGTGTCTGAATGTATTTGCAGGTGCCACATAAAACTTAAATATTTCTATTAGGAAAGCTTATTTGTTTTTCATCTTAGCATTTGTTTTATTTTCTTTTTTTATTATTTAACGATCTGAAGTAGAAATTTTAAGATGTGCTTATTGTGCTTATCAAAAACTTGTGTTGGAATTAATTTGTAGGTTGAGTGGAAGAACTCTGCTTCTCAACTTCTACTGATAAAGCACGAACTCTCTCTTTCGTCTCAGAATTCTGAGTTACAAGTCGGAATTCTGACTTGCAAGTCAGAATTCTGACTTGTATCTCAGAATTTTGACTTGTAAGTCAGACTTGTAAGTCAGAATTCTGACTTGTATCTCAGAATTCTCAAAATTTTGCCTCAAATGCTGTAACAGATCACTGCGTATCCAGCAAAAATACATGTGATGATGACATTTATGGTTTGTGCAGGATATTAATAGCAGAAAATCGAGATTCTCTACCAAGAAATCCCAATGCAGCTGTTCAATTATATAAAAGTTTGGGAGATGAAATTTTTACATTATTGAGATAATTAAAGTGATTAAATTCATTTATTCATGATTCAAATCATTTCAGAAAGAAGTTATGCAGGATATAGTATTGGCTAAGCTGTAGATAAAGGTGAGAGGCTCTTTTCACACAAAATAAAAGACGCAAATGGCCTATACTACTTTTCATAAGATAGTTCGTAAATGAAAACCCCGGTTTTGTCCCCAGCAAAATCGCTTTGTGGATTTTTTCAAACAAAAAATATTTTTTTTGCAAACATCTCCAAAAGTATCGAAGAAACAGGTTTATAATCAATAGAACTTTCGTATAGAATTATAAAACCTTCAAAATATTTTTTTAAGCGGCCGGATCGGTGAGAGAATCGGGAAAATCATCGAAAAAGAGACTATTTTTCAAAAAATCATATTTTTTACAAATCTGAAGCTGGAAAAACAATATTGCGAGAAGTCATAAATAATGATATGTAGTTCAACTCTGCTCAGGATGTTTTCTGTTCGATGTGTAGTTTGAGTAATATAACACAACCACATTTTTTTTTCGAAAGAGACTAGTATTTCCTTGGACAACCTAACCTCAAAACATATATTTTGGGTTTTACTAGCCAATGGTGTAGCATTTTATTTTTCAATGACATTTCAGGGGCTACTTGAAAATGGTGCGAGTTTACAAAAGAAAACCAGGAAGTCGAAAATATTGAGATTGCGATGAAGAATCACAATTCAATAAATCCTACAAAACTTTATATCGAAAAGTTAAGGGCTTTCACACAAAGTTGAAGAAGAAAATCATCTTGCTAATGTGATAAGTATTGCCGCAGACTGGGGTTTTCCGTGCGATTCATATGACATTAAGGAAACCGTAAAAACATATCTTGACCGAATGGGAAAACAAGTGCAACAACTCCGGGACAACCGACCAGGCGAAACCTGTCTACAAAAATTTTTACTTCGCCACAAATATCAACTCTCGAAAAGGCTGTCGCAATCCATTAAAGAGAGTAGGGCCGCATTTTCTCAGGAAGTAATTGATAAATGTTTTGACCATTTAACAGAGAGCTTGAAGGATGTTCTGCCTGATGCAATCGTCAACAACGACGAGACCAATTTCACGGACGACCCTGGCCGTGTAAAGTAGTTCTTCGCAGGAGTTCTAAAAGAGCTGAGAAGGTTATGGACACATCAAAGGCAGCAACTTTAGTGATGCACTTCAGGGTATGCTTCCTGTCTACATTGTATACAAAGCTGATCACACCTATGGAATACTTGGACGGAAAACGGACCTGCTGATGCAAGATGTAATCGTTTGCGATCTGGATGCCAATATTTTCGAAGACCGGTTCGACAAAATAATATTTCCATATTTTAAAACTCTACCACCAGGCCCAAAAGTTCTTATTGGCGATAACCTGGCTAGCCACCTGTCGTCTGCTGCTATTACAACATGAGGGAAAAATAACATTCGCTTTATTCTTCTGCCGCCTAATAGTAATCAACTCACACAGCCACTGGATGTCAATGTTTTTCGACTAATAAAAACAGCGTGGAGGAAGATTCTACAAGAGTGGAAAAAACATAACGAAGGAACCATCAGAAAAGAAGTTTTTCCCTGCCTTTTAAAGCAAGCACTAACCAAAGTCTCAACCACTAATGAACAAAATATCAAGTTAGGATTTGGTATATGGCCAGTAGATAGGTACAAAATCCTAAATAGGTTGCCTGAAACAGATCAACAAAATTTGCAGCAAGCCACAGAAATTGTTGATTCACCAAAGAAGACCTCGCTGTCCCGATACCGTCCGAGCCAGGGATCAAAAAGGAACAAAATAGAAAGGCAACTTATTTACCATCATCGTCTTCTGAAAGCGACATCAGTGAAGAAAAATTTACAGTTTACAGCGGTATGGATTTAGACCCTGATACATTTTCTGACGTAGAAGAAATTGAAAACTCTATGATTATTGCAGACAGTTCTAACGAAATGAGAGGTTTTAATCCAGGTGATTACATTTACTTTGAAATGAAAACTCAAACCGGGACAAATAAACAATATGCCGCGAAAATTATAAACTGCGAAGAAAACGACACTTACATGTGTAGTTTCTCAAGGATGAGCAACAATATTAAAGGTGCTTATAATTTTCCAAGGATTGAAGATATTGGCATAGTCGAAAAAAACGAAATAAAAAAACGGCTTCTAGAATACGAAGTTCTGAGAAGAGGACCAATAAAATTTAAAGACTTGATTTAGAATCGTTGTACCTAGTTGTTTTTCTTTACTTTACTTAATACTTTTCACTTAGTTTGTTAAAAGTGATTGATTTTTCAATAATTTGTTGTTTATACACTATGTATTTTTTAACAACGTAAATAAACTAACTATTTTTGTCACAAATCCCATATTTTTTTATTAAGTTACTACCCGGGGGTTTTATTAAAACAATTTGCGTTTTAAGTAGCCTCAATTGTGAGTATACTTGTATTTTAGATGCGATTTTCAAACAAATATCAAGTAGCCCCATAAAGGGACTACTTGAAAAAGTGTGTTTCAAAATTTTTTTCTCCAGTGTGGCGAGGGCTAGGTTTTTTTAGTGTTACACCTGATAACCATTACCGCAAAGTGATCTGAAATAATTTTTGTTTTGATGAACGTAGCTTTGTTTCAACAAGGTAGAACGTAAAATCTGAAAAAGTGTATCAAGCAGCCCCGTTTTACAGTATCTCCAACGTTTGATGGCAAAATTAATAAAATGAAATAATAAAAGATGAATTGAATCAATAATTAGGCTGAAATGAATGTTACTCGGTTTTCTCCAAAAAGATGAATGTCTCCGAACTGGATATAATAATGACAGGAGAGACGATACCACTTTGTGTGTTGGGGGTTAAAATAGACACCAATATCTCTTGCAGAATCATGTCGCTGAAATTGCAAATGCTGCTTCTCAAAAGCTTGGAACACCGGTCCCCTAACCAGAAAACTGTACATACCTCAGCAACTTTTGTTCATGGTTTGTAAAGCTGAGATCAAACCTTCTTTGAAGTATCGTTCTCATGTATGGAGCTTCGCCCCTAAGCATATCCTGAAACTTCTGGATTCAATTCATAAAAGAGCCATTCGCCTTATTGGAGACGCGAACATCAATTGCAATCTTGATAGTCTGGAACATCGAAGAAAGGTGATACACCCAATGGAAACCATGGAACGCTCAGATGGATATTTGGAAAGCGTAATATAATGTGTATTATATCAATCGTTTTTGGGAAAGAAAGTTTTTGGCTTTCTTCTACTCCATCTTGATACAAGATGTATTAAGGTGGAGTAGTAGAAAGCCAAAAACTTTCTTTTCCAAAAATTAATCACTCCTAAAAATATAACCCATTCAATTCAAATCAATCGTTTGTTCATGAATTCAAATCTCAAATTTCAAATTGGAACTGTCATTTTAGACTTCGACTTATTTTTTCAGTCATCAGTTTTAAAATTCTAGTTCAGAATAAGGACTTTGAATTCAAAGTTCAGACTTAAATCTAGAAATTTTGACTTCATGCTAGAAATTTCAAGGTTAAAGTCGAGATTTCGAAATCGAAGTCAAAAATTTCGAGTTCAAAGAAAAATTTCGAAACTAAAGTCGAAATTTCGAGTGCTGGGGAACAAAGTCAACATACGTATACTGTATGCCAAAACGTAGCTTCCTTGGTACTAACTTAAATGTGTTTTGATATTTTTGCAGATGACTCATCAGCGCTATAGTAAATTCTTGAATATTTTTTTTAAATTTCAGCCGGTGACCTGTTGTCCAGTTTTGCTGTGGAATTACAAATCAGTGGAACATATTATTGAGAAGAGAGCTGAATGTGGTTGGCCACTGAGCTCAGCAAGTGAAAATCTTCAAAGAAAATTCAACCAAATATCGTCAACGACCAAATACATAATATTACCGCAACAATTTATATCCGTTTGTTTCATTTTCTTATCTTCTCTGTGGAATAAAAATGATGAATTCGGCGAAGACTACTTTAGAAAACTGTTACCTGAGTTCGCCGACATCCTAATTCCGATCTACAGATGTACATTATTCATACTAATATTATGTTCGATTCAACAATCATTTTTGTTATTTTTCATTTGTTTATCAGTAACTTTGCAAATAAATATGGTCAACGAAAAGATTTACGAAATTCACCAATCTGTAAACCTGGAACCAACCATGAAATTACCTTACGAAAAAGGAGTTCAAGAAGAAATATTTAGAAGGATAACGCTGTACATGAATCATTTTTTATTGTGGAAAAGGTAAGATTTCAACCATTTCTCTTCCACCTCAGTTATGTTATAAACTTTCAAATGAATACTCCTTCAACCTGCACCTAAAACTACTTTCTTTTTGTCTAGTGTCTGTATTACTTTCAACTAATTTTCACGGATACGTGATAATTTCACTGAAGCACAGTTATACATATTAACTTTAAGTCCAGGGTTATTCAAAACTTACTGAAATATGAGCCTGGTTTGAATATTTGAATCCGTTGTACAATCGAATGTCAAACCGAGTTTAACAAACCGTTTCAACTAAATTTCTTGGGTTAGCATAATAGTAATCAGTATTGTTTCGGGCGTTACTTTAGTAACAAATTACTTCTTGATGTTAAAAAATTACCAAGTTACGTTCTTACCCATTTTGTTAAATTTTGGAAAACTCTCATTTAATACCTAAACTGGAAATAAACGCATCAATACTGAAGATTGACGTATCATAACTGAGAGAACGCCACAGAACTCATAATTATATCTTATGTTACATATGAGTTCTATGAAGTTGACCTATCAAATCCGATGATGAAAAACATTTGCACACGTCTCCTGTCAATTTTGATCCGTCAATTATAGCTTTTGAACGACTGTTGCCAACCTCTGGCGCGAAATGTTTCACTTTGTATGCGACTCATTTGAAAGATACTATCAAATGTTACTCGTTTCTGATATACTACTTAATCTGTTACAACTTTTTGTTCGAGCACAACACTGACAGTAATATGATGGGTAGATATCATTTTGAATTGGACTCGTACAAGAGGAAAATATAACGAAATTGAAAATTGTAATGATAGGGCAATAATGAGGAATCATATTGTATGTTAGAATTATTTTGAGAGGATATGGTCCATTAAAAAATATTACAAAATTCTCAATTATAGCTATTATGTCCTCGCAGGCTTATTGTATTGAGATTGTAATATCGAATTCCAAACAATCATTTCAAAATCTATTTATTCGTTGACCAGCTGTCGCCTGCCTGGTATTCATATGAAAGATTTTCTTGAAGAATATATAATTGTACTGTGTTATCCAATTACAGAAGGAAATTAGCCACGTCCGTTAAGCATCGATATAAAATTTAACATTTGGGTTATGCAACTGATTAAACAATCAACTTCACTGCGTTCTTTTAGGCACAAGTCTGTTAACAATTTTTATTGGAAATGAGCACGTAACCTTTTTGGCGACAAATTACTGAGAGTTGTTTTATTTCAGAATTCTGACTGATAAATTGAACGATTTACAAACAGTACCCTGTTTGATTAATTTGCTTAATTTGCCAGCTACTTCATTTGGGATGTTCCTCTACTTCTTCTTCGTGAGTACGGATTGGAAATTTTTATATAAATTGTTTTATCCAATCTTGAACCACAGATATGTACCATGATTCCAAAGAAAAAACATGACACTTCAAAGACGAAAATTGTGCGATTCAAAGACTAATGAGGTCTTAGCTTTTAAGATTCCTAGCACGTGGAGAAATTATATTTTGGGTAAATTTATATGAGGGCTATTCAAATTCGAGTCTCCATTTTTCACAAACGTTGAAAGATATGCGAGTGAAATATACTTTTTTTATTCACAAACACTTGTACAATTTGTGGTTCTTATCATCTCTTTGCTGGACATATTGCAAAATCAATTCATTAATCAGTAATAGTGTTTTTGATATTCTTTTCAGACTCCAAATATGAATATTTACCTCTCACTTTCAATATCTTCAACAGTAGGTGTACAGATCTGGTTGTTTTGCGAAACTGGACAGATAATATCCGATGCGGTAAAAGCAATAATTGGAATCCTTATATCAACAATGTTTAATTTTTACTTTTCAGACTGAAGCCATATATGATCAATTGAAAAATATACCATGGTATTCCTGGAATTTGAAAAATCAGAAGATTCTTCTCAATTATATGATTCATACCTCTCAGCCATTAAATATTTCCCCAATAACGAGTGTTTTTATCAAACGAGTAACAATTATTAAAGTAAGTAAATTTTCAATAAGAGTCAAAAAAATAAATGAATATCCAGGGTCAAACACTTCATGTACATTCATAATTGCTCTTCAAACCAAACAATTCAAGTTATCTTAGTAGGTAGTTATCGTATAATTAATACTTACACGGGAGAAAATGAATTTAGGCCGCCTCGCCTCGGCACGCGTAATAAAGAATCGTGTTGATTTGGTTTCGTTTATCTCATTAGTATTAGTTGCAAGTTTATTTTGAAGTATGACAAAAAAATTTTTTTCTACCGATACGAAGCCAACTCCAAATGAATTTTGTTATTCCTGAGTCCAATGCTATCAATTCTTGTACAGAAAACTGAATCTGAAAAGGACATACACTTTTTGTAATTTTGACTGTCTCAGTTCAATCATGTAAGATCCCTGATACATTTAGATTCTTGATATTTGAATTAAAAACCTTTCCAGTTTTGATCCATTGAGCCGGAATTATCTTATTGTGTCGTGACGCACCATAAGTATATCATATCAATACATTTATTATGTGCAGTGTGACGGGACGCCATATGTCGTGACGGCAATCGGTCGAATCTCGATCGGCGACAGAACACTCCACACTAATATGTTTCTAATCTGACGCGTTAGCTAGCTAGAGAATAGTCGTTTGCATTTATTTGTGCACAAGATGTCGAACGAACTTATTGAACTTGTTAGAAAATACAGGTTTGCATTTTTTTAATATCATTTTCTACCATAGAATGTAATATCTCAAATTGATTTTTTGACATCCTGAAATATTGATGAAATCTTTTTTCATCACTATTAAATAATATTCACTTCGACTACCTCTCAGATCATTTACTGGATGAACCCAATATTTTCTCTTCTTTTTTTAAGTAAGTTACGTTCCTACGAATACTCACTACTCTCTTCGGCACAATTGAAGTTATGCCATATTCTTTAGATTTTCAAAATTACTCCAAAATATTGAAATGAAATCTTTTTCAGGTTTTGAGAGTGATTACATCAATTGCAGCAGTTTGTAAAACTATTAGAGACAATAAAATGGCTTTAATAAATAGTCATCAGCAATAATTCATAAATATTTTCAAGTCTAAGGACACAGCTACGCTCAACTCTTCTCGAATAATAAACTCTTTTGTGAAATTCGAAAATCCACATGTTCAAAGCATTATCCCTCACAAAATATTTCAATCCTGTAATCACATATTAAAAATTATGAAAAAATGACGGTCTTATCATTATTGAAATATTCCATTCACAGGTTCCATCGGAAAAAGAGGCAAATGAGAATTGCATTCAGTGCATGTTTTTCAGTACGAACTTTTTGAAGTTGTTCACCGTAAAGAGACAATTTCAGCAAAGCGTTAGATCGCCTAGCGGAGCCTCATTCCTCTTTTACATTCGTGGATCGAGTCTTCTGTCGATCCCATTCATAGTGTATTTGTAACGAGGGATATCATCATCACCTGACCTTGAATTTGAATAACTTTCCACAAACTCTGGATCACTCATGACGCTCTCATGAGGAATCAGAAAAATCCGACTACAACCATATACCAATAGAAAAAATATCATATTTCCACCTCCCGATGTACAATGATGATAAAAGTTATCTGTTGAAGCTACCGCATACTTCAGTTGTGACAACTGAAACGACTTCCTCATGAAAAATTGGAATTGAGAAAGCTCTATGAACTCCCCTCAGAAAACGAGAATATTCATTTTTTCTGTAATTTATGTTGTGTGTCCGATGTCAATCTGTCACCTGTCAATGAAGTCAAACGTCAAAAATTTCGAACTGGTATTAATTTTCAAATCAAAGCAAAACAATTTTCAGGAAATATTTAAGTTCTTGACGACTCAATCTAAATTGTTCGACAGAAAACATATTCAACTACAAGGTAACGACCTCTATTAAAATATCACATGCAAGCTTGTTGAATAATTTTTTATTTGTTTGTATCCTTTGTTGTATTTTTATTTTCTTGAATATTTTTTTTGCTCTTATAAGTTTTGTAAACCTTTGATTCATCTATCTGAAAATATTTTGCACACTTTAGACTTTTAAGTTGCGTTTTACATTCAAAACAAAGTATGGTTTTAAACTTCTACTTTTGAAGTTCCTAATCAGTGAAATAGAAAGTTATAAAACATGGGATTCTTACCAACAGAGGAGGAAAATTAAATTATCAGTGATTATTTCTTGTGCAAATTGTAGATCATCTGTAGATGTTTCTTTCACCTGCGAACTTCAACGTCTAGGTTCTAGGTTATAATTTGTTATTCAGACTATTTTCTGTTTATTCTAAACATTAGTTCAGTTGAATAAAAATAACAGCTTTGTGAATGGTCTATTGTATTTTTTTCCTGTTATTTATATGCAATCGAATCCAGCAGTATTTATATTGATGATCATCATGTCTTGATAATGTGAAGGTATTATAATGACATCTGAAGATTTAAATAATAAAATGACTTTTCTCCATCAACATCTTTGCAAAAGTGTGGAGTCATGAATCGTCAGTTGTTGTTGTTGATATCCAATTTTGAGTCAACAACTTTGCTAAGCCTTGAAATGATTTTGTGTGATGTCATCCATCACTCAGTATCATATAGAAATTGACACTGTTGATCATTATTTACAATAACCCGGCACAGAACTCTTTGTCTTTTTTATTCATTGAAAATCAACAGTAGAATAAATATTTATTGAGATATGGAGCTAAAAAGCACATGACATTGAAATGGAAAAAACTTTTGAAATGACCTAATATTGAAATGAATGTTTTTATAGAACTCTTCATAAGTGAATATTTAACTTTGTGCAAAATATTTTTAGATGGAGAAACCAAAAGGGAGAGGAAAACACCGAATACATGTAGAAAACGATATAATAAGACGTCGGGAGAGAGAATTCAACTACGAAAAGATGTGGAGTGGCACTGCAAAATATTTCGAGCACTGGGACAAGGCCAATTCAAAATTTGATTCGTGGACATCTCCTCGGTATTACGAGGACAACAATAAACTCATGTCAGACATTAAAACGAAGAGAGATAAAGAAGAACTTCTTGTTAAAAGAAAAGAAAAACTGAGAAAATTGCTGGAAGAGGAACAGAAAACGTATGACATTGAACTGATGGTTCATAAAAATAGAAATTGGATTGATAAACCATCTACCAGTAAAATGGATGATATTCCTCTGACAGTACTAAAGGAGGTTAATGTAGGTCTGAAAGTTCAAGAAGAAAATAGAAGAAGGCGAGAAGCTGAACTGAAACTCTATCATCAATGGAGAAAAAATAATCCTTTAGTTCGACAGTATGAGATAAAATACGGCTGCAGGGACCTGAAACTCAGTTGGTTGGACCAACAAATAGAAAAAAGGATGCAGAAAGAAAAAGAGGAGGAAGAAACAAGACGAATTTTGAAGGAAAATGAGGAGAAACTCAAAATTGACAAAGAAAAGGTGGAACAGTTCACTAGGTATGCTGAAGAGAAAAGGCAGCAACTAAGAAGGTGTTTGGAACAACAAATGGAAGAATTGAGAAAAAGACAACAAGTGAGTGAAAATCTTAGGAAGAAGGAAGCTGAAGAAACTAAGAACAGAATGTTGATAGCAGAGATTGAGGAAAAACGGATTCTGGAAGAAAGACTCCGTAGAGAAAAAGAATGTGCTTTGTTCAACATAAAACAGCATAAACTGAAGCTGAAACAAAAAGCTCACGACATACAGGAGAATTTAGAACAAGAAAAATCACTGATAGCAAGATTGAAAGAGATAGAGTTGGAGACAATCGTCACAGAAGAACAGAAACGAAAGGAAATCAAAGAGGGTTTATCAGAATTTCTATGTATCGTTAAAGAACAACAAGCATTAGAACGGCAGAGGCAAAAATATTTAGATTTTCTGTTTGATTCCGAAGCGAAAGCAGTGTATGAACAACAAACAGAAATTTGGCGACAAGAAGAGCTTGCCAGGAAAAATTTGGTAAAGCAAGTGATGGAGACAATCCAACAACAAATCGAGGAAAACATAAGAAAAAATAAAGAAGAACAAACACAGCTTTTAGTTGAACGTGAAGAAATGGCTCGAAAAATTGAGGAATATGATAGAGAACTGGAAGAGTTGAACAAAGAAGAAAAACAGAGGCAAATTGAGACTCAGAAGGTAAGAGAGGATGATATCAAGGTGAGAAATGCGAGAAAGAAGCAGCAGGAGAATTTGAAAATGAAGGAGATTGAGATGGAATTGGAAAAAATACAGAAAGAAGAAAAAAAATTACAGCAAGAAATTATGGAGATGCAGAGAAAGCAAGGACCCATTACTCGACCAAGAAGCAGTAGATTATTTTTTTAATAATCGATAACAACCTGTATGATGAGTTTTGTTCTTGCCCAAGCCTTTAGTAATTCCTGTAGAATGTGATATATATTTGTGATTACTAATAGAAAAAATGATTCACATTCTATCATATGATAGAAAATAGCACAATTTGCTATTTAAAGGATATATTTACCTTTGGTATGTTTGAACAGAATTTTTTCAAACTCACTCAAAATAAAGAGATGCGTGATGGGCATCATTACCAGTTTTAGAACATGATTCCATAATACATTAAAATCAAACCTAATTATAATTTTAAAGTCGCACTAGATTAAGGAATTATATTGAGAGCTATTTTATTGACGTTGAAAATTATTTTAGACTTTTATACAGAAAATATAAAAATATATACACCAATGCTTTCTGTTTTCTTTCAGTTATGCAAATATTACATGTTCATTGTTGATAATGATTTCTTGTTCTGAAAAAAAATTCGAAATGTCGTTTTCCAATAATCCTGTTGACTTATGAACGACAACCCTCAGAAGTCAAAACTTGTGTGAACTAAGGTCTTATCTATTGATGTGTAATTCCTAGAAAAAAGAAATCTCTGTATCATAGAAAATTCCAATAAGAATATAATTTTCATTGGTAAACAAACTAAAAATGTTTACTATTGCTTTTGATTTCCTTTTTAAATATACATTAGCTTTCGAGAGTATTCTTTGAGACATTTTTCTAGAGGGTTCATTGTTACTTAAATTTTTTTTTGCAGTGTATCATTTTCCACAGTTC
Source organism: Leptinotarsa texana (assembly GCA_015342105.1). Taxonomy (NCBI): domain Eukaryota; kingdom Metazoa; phylum Arthropoda; class Insecta; order Coleoptera; family Chrysomelidae; genus Leptinotarsa; species Leptinotarsa texana. The sequence continues at coordinate 5,537 of WOGN01000950.1, read as the reverse complement.
AAAGCTAAATCAATAGAACTTATCTGACAATAGTATAATTGTTCCATAATAATAAAATGAATCGGTATCATTTCATACGCACTGCTTTAAATCACTATTCAATCACGAAATGTAATAGATATTGAACCTAAAATGAAACAATTCTGAAACTTTATTAAATCCTGAAATCTATTCTTTGCAGATTCCATTCATCTAAGCTAAGACCAAATAAATAGTCGACGTGAATACTTTGTAAAATGTAAGTAAATCGGACTTGGAATATTTAGTTAAAAATTAAAAAAATAATCAAAAAGGGTTGTAGTAGAAATTAATTCCAGTTGTGTTCATCTCACGAAGATTCATAATGTTGTTTTCTCATTCAATACATTTGGGAAGGTACTCCTTGTATTTCTATTTTGTACAATTATTGATTTTCCTTAGGATTAAAGAAGGTTCAAAATTAAATCGACGTGGGCAGCAAATTACCAAATTTGACTAAAAATGTTACTGCATTTGAATGAAATTTGTACAAGGATTTATCCAACTTGTCATTGTCACAATTTTTCCTATGTACATACAGTACAGACGTGAATTGTTTCCCCCTTTCAATTTTTAAACGGAACTAGATATCAAAGTCAAAAAAAAATGTACGTAAAGCAGTTATCATTTGCTGTGCATCACTCGTCGTCGAGAGAAGTACCTTTTATTCTAACCTTCAGTTCTGAGTAGACTGCGGATTTGTAACATTGACTTTGGATTTCACCAATACTCACAAAAATCTAAGGGTGTCATATCAGGTAACGCTGCTGGTCATTCTAAGGGACCGTGCTTACCTCTCCACTGGTTTGGATGATTGTCTTCTTGTCACTTTCAAACCAGCTGATCATAATAAAGAACCTAATATTATTTATTAATTGAAAACTCATTCGGGTTTGGTAATTTTCGAAACCAGTTGACAGGCAAATGTGATATCTTATAACAGCCCCCTTTAGATCACCTGCTCTAACACCTTCAGATGTTTGAGAAAGAATACGTAACGTGCGAGGTGCAATTCATTTCTGAACTCGTGTATAGAAAAAGAGGTGCTTGCAATTATATTACACCAAGAACATAATGATGAACATTTCAAATATTTTTTTAAAAATATTGAAGTTATTTGATTTTAGAGATATATCAAAATTATATTTTTGTATTGTATATTATTTCTAGTTGGTTAAGGGTTCTTTCAATCAATAGTAATTGATAATAGGGAAGGGATAGGACTGAAGAAAGAGATGAAATTCAAAACAATCAAGATATATATTTTTCATAAGAAAATACTGAACAATCGTACAATTGCGTTATATCCTAAAACATTATTAAATAGTTGCCTGCCTTGCAGCTTATGGCAATAATTACTTATGAAGCTTTTTTAGAGAAAGCCAAAATTCAACGTATACTTAAACCCTATTGATAGGTAGATAGTTTTGAATCCGGGATACATTTCAACTATTCTCTACTATCACTAACTTGAATTTTATTTCAAGTTATAAAAATCACATCAATCGTTTTAGGAAACTGATTAGATTTCATTTTAACAATTACTATTTATTCTCATACCTATATTACTTCAATGAATTGGAAGAAAAGGGTTTTGGTTTTCTACTTCTCCATGTTTATTTAAAAAATATGGGAATCTTACAAATAAAGGAAGAAAGCAATTAAACTCAAAATAAACTCCTCACATACGTGTATTCTACCAGAGAAGTTATCCCGATTGGTGGTGGAATTCAAATTCGTTTATTCATCTGAATAGATTATTACACAGTACATGTCTGTTAGGAGTTATTACATTTAGTACATATATCATTCATTTGCGAATACAAGTACCTAACAATCATTGTGTTCCTTCGATCAACAAGAATACAAACTAAGCATAGGATGCTTGTGTTTTGCACTTCTTAATGATCCTCCAGAAAATATACCTAGAATTTATATACAGTTTATGAATCAGACGAGTCAGACGAGTGATCAGTAAATATTGATTTCAGATATAAAGCAAAGAGGTAAGTATTTGATAGTTATTTATAATTATAGGTATCATCAGCTAAACATTATTTTTAGAATAACATCATAATAGTGATTGATAATATTTGTAAATTATTTATCCATTGGTTTTCTAAAATTATAGATAACGATTAAGATTAATTCCATTTTACTCTATGAGATCCTTTACTTTAGTTTTGAAATCTTTTTCCCTTCTCAATTCTTTCACACATAAAGGTAGTAAATTATATAGCTTAGGGCCAATGAAGAAAATAAATCTTTGTAAGTGACTTTTCTTGAAAATCGGCTAGTCAATAGATTTGTTTTCTATGAATCGGATAACATAATGTTTAAGCGGATTAACACTGGGCTTTGTTTTACAGTAGGTATATATTAGTGGCTTGGATTTCTTATACAGCCATTTTGTATTATAATATAATCTGTCCTTTTTGAAGAGTATTGTTAGCAAACAATTTTGAGTAGCTTGCAATTTTTTTTGAGCCTCCCCATATTACTATGCAATACCATAAAATTAACTCAGCTAATGAGTTATACATTATGGAAAAGTGTTTTCTGCTGAGAATATCACGTAGCAAATAAAACTTATGTATTAGTTGCTGTAATTTCTTTGTTACATATAATACATGTTCATCCCACCTTGGGTGTTGATCTACTATCACACCAAGATACTTTACTTTATTAATTTTTTCAATCTGTGGACCAACTCGAAGGCATATTTAATCACAAGACTAACTATGAACTGAAATATCTCTTTCTGTAGGTTGGTCTTCACTAGTTAGAGAGAAGGTGACAAAATTACTCTTCTGAAAATGTACTGTTAATAGGCTGTGATTCAACCAACTGTAGATGTGAGCTTATTTAGTACATTCATATACCTGTTCCCATGTATCATTTATGAAAACAATAGCAGTATCATCTGCATATGATAATATGTGGCCATGCAAGTTATTTAGATCAGCAATGTCGTTAATATACACGAGAAACAGTATTGACCCAGCACTGAACCCTGTGGAACACCTATTTTGATTTTCAGTGAATCACTGAGACACTCTTCAATTTTTACTTGATGTATCCTGTTTAGTAAATAATATTTTAATAGATTCAGTGCTGTGCCACGTATGCCAACTTTATTGAGACGTTCAAGTAAAATATTGTGCAACACAGACATTTTCTTGATTCATCCAAGCCTCCGACAATATTTTTAGGTAGATCCATAATTGCATCTTCAGTACACATATTTTTCTGAAATCCATACTGTTTCTTTGTGATACAGTTATGCTTGGTAAAAAATTTCATCATACGATGTTTCAAATACTTTCCGAATATTTTTGCAAAGTTGTTTACCTATAACTGAGATGGGTCTATAATTGCTAGGGGTTTTGTAATCACCAGATTTATGAATAGGTGTGATAATTGCACTTTTCCACTGGGAAGGTATTATACCTATTTTACTAAGTGAAATTTTACCTCTTCCGAGCAATATATTGTGTAGCAATCCTGTGAATGACATCTGATTCAATTCCATAACGTATGTTTATATGAAAGTAGTTGTTTCGAGCGGGCTTTTTCTTCCAGTTTGTATCTGAAGTTACTTCTTTGCATGATCTACACATCGTTGTAGAGTTCATTTTGAAATGAATTGCTTTCTTTCTTTGGAATATTCACACATTTTTTTGTATAAAGAATGAAAAGTATAAAGCGAAAACCTTTCTTTCCAAAAATTTATTGTCTCCTAAAAATATACCCTTTTCAAATTATAGCAAGCACCAAACGTGATAGCGAGCGATCACGCAGGTATAGACTCTTCCAACGAAATTACTATTGAATTACGATAAGCCTCTTGCCGGCCAGTGTCGTACCTATAATTAGTTTTACTAAGGGTAGCAAATGGAACATGACATCTTTGTCATTTCTTTTCATATTTTATTTAGTATTATAGGTAGCAGTACAGTTAATCGAAAAAGTTAAACTTTCACGGCCGGAGATAACTGTATGAAGGCGGGTTTTCTGGCCGTGGTCTGCTGGTTTTTATGCGTTTGGCACGTTTGGCGCTTGCTGTACTTCAATAAAAAATGGGCAATATGATAATAATTCACTGGTATCTGAATGGGCGGCTACTTAGCAATTGTTATTTCGTCGAGATGTTTTTTGATGTCTTCCAACTTTTCCATGTCGTTAATGGAGGTAGCACACTTGTAGACTACTAAAGAATGGTAGAAATGCGCAGCAAACAGTACGAAAGTGATGAGTACCGGGATGACGATAACTGTGGCTGCAATGGCTGCAGTGAAAGAATAATCCCAAAATTTCACCCAGCACAGAATTGCTATTTCTATAAGGAACAGAAAAAGACCTGAAAAAAAAATTAAAAGCTTATTATTATTATTGATGGAATATATAAGTAAATTTATTTCGGGTACGTAAGAGGGCGACACTAATGTAGTTGTAGTTATGTCAGAATTGGCAACCATGTAAAATATTTGTCGTAATCTTCATGGCAATGTATAAAGTTGTAATCTGTGGTTACTTGTTAAGGACAGTTTTATCTCCTTTATGTTTAGAGATCGTGGTAATTAAATTATTGAAATTAAACTGAGACTCATCAGATCCTTTGAAACAACCTCTACATTTTTATAATTTGTCATTTATTCTGATTCTTGAACTAGAAATATTCAATTCCTCTTCTCTAGAATTTCCGTGAAACTTCTGAGAGATGTCGCCCCGGAATCTCAAGTAATGATAATAATAACAATACTATAGCTTTTATTTCCCAACAGTAAACCCATTTACAGAGCAATTTCTTAATAGTAGGTACAATGATTAATGGAAACATTGATATGGAAAAAATAACAAAAAATTAAAATCATTTGTTAATACTCAAATTCTACAACATTACAAGTACAAATGTCACAATAGTCGCATATTTCATTAAAACTTGTGGACATAAAGTTTATTGGAGCTTAAAATAGTAAGTTGGTAAGAGCTCTGTTGCAAAAAAAGGCAGGTCCTTCCAGTTGTGAGTCGAAAAACGAAGATATTCATAAGACATAATGATACGGAGCAGTCGATTTGGGCTTTCAAATGTTTATACAAAAACATGACAGAAGCCTGTTTTCGACGTTTTTCTAGTGCAGGGGTCTCCAAACTTTGAAGCCTTCGGGCCATAATGATTTTTTCAGTTTGTTCCAAGGGAGAATTTCTGCCCTTAACTATATTTCTAGACTATATTTCTATACTAGGATAGTCGCAAAGTGCGTGACCTAAGCAAACTTACGCTTTTTTTTGCATTTCAATTATTACTGTGTATTGTGACACTTAACGACATCTAGTGGCGAGTAGTGGTACTATGTACTATCTTTTTCAGCTACCTGCTAGGTGGCATTAGGCGCAATTAAATATTTGGAACTGAACAAGAGTCTGCAACTCGCGCCAGCTTTCGTGTGGCTCTTGAAATCGGAAAACGTGGCAAACCATTCACCGATGGAGAAATGATAAAAGAATGCTTGATTGCA
>WOGN01000949.1:340-21266 GCA_015342105.1 Leptinotarsa texana | reverse complement strand
ATAAATTTCCAGTTAATCGCCTACACGTGCGTGGGACGTGATGCTTTACCTGCTCCCTTCGTGGAATTGGGTCAGCGGCGACGTTAGATATTTCGTACCAATATTTTCATTATCCAGTCATTATTTTCAATAAAATCGACTGTTTGTTTGCAAAAATGCACTTTATTGCTTTATTCCTAATAATTTCATTCATAGACTGGAACAGAAAAAGTCAATCAGTAACCCAACATTATTCGGGTCAACCAATTATATACTGAAGTAACATGTCCACAACAATGGTACATTGTTACATATTACTCGGATCAATAATGTGAATAAAATGAGTTTGTCAATGTAGCTTTCAACCTCGATGATTGTGTGAAATCTTATTTTATCTTGGAGCTGATTTGCTCTGCATTTAACTCACCACCGTATGCTGCACATATACGATAATATACCCCATTGAGACCGTGGAAAATTCTTCGAACTATTTGGTCATTGGAGATTTTTTTTTATTTTGTAACAATTATTCATTTTGATAAACTCATTTTGTAGTTTGTATAGGTTTCTTGAATTTCCTCTCGGTAGCCGGTCGGTTCGACATGGGTGTTTTGTTCATTCACTCAATCGACCGCCGTGTTGACCGGTGGCTCAACGATCGATTTTCACTGTCTATCGCTCTACCCATGTTAGGAATCACAAGTTGAAACGTAAGACCTCGTTAGTCCTTAGCTAGGGCACGTTTCGACTTCTGTGGGTTGTCGTCTTTGGGATGCGGCAGCTGGTTAACGGAGAAAACTATATTTTAAATATATTATTGCTTTTCTAGGCGGGTTTACTTATCTCAACCTTCGTTTTTTCGAAACCACAGCCTCCAACTTCAGCACGGCTTCTTAGATGGATCTGGACTACTCATAACACATAAAACATATACAATTCCTTTTCAATTTTAACACGCTTTTATTACCTTCACCTGTATGTATGTATGTTTGTTTGTTCGTTTGTAACTCTCAAGTTCGGGATGTGTATTTCGCGGGCAGATGGCGCTGTACGTAACCTCCTTGGTATAATTTGAACTCACTTTCCATTCATTTCTTCATTTGAAAAAAGCAACACATTGCGCGCCTATTGCCTTCCTTGGGATTGGTAGCTGATTTTCAGGTTCCCTCTCCGAAATCGGAAAATATCAATGGTCATTTTTTTATAAACAATATACGGCTGATTGATCCCAAAGTTTAATTAAAAGAAATATGTATAGCTTTGAAAGACTAAAAAACACGCTTTTATAGCATACGAAACTAAATAATGAAAAATAAATATAGTTTAAAAAACTAAAAAGCACGTTTTTAAAGAACATCGAACTAGAAAATTAAAAATATTTTATTAAATAAGCTTATAACAATAAGGAACGGAAAATACTAGTATTATTGTGAAAAAATCAAGGGCGCTTTGTGCGATATTTTTTGTATATCAAGCGCCCAATAATAGTAGTATTTTTGGTTCGTTATTGTTTCAAGCTTATTCACTTCTATGTTCTTTGAAAGCGTGTTTTTCAGTTTTTTAAAACTATATTTTACTGTTCTTGTTTTTCACTTTGCTTTTAATTAAATTTTATATTTTAGGTGTGATAAGTGTTCCTCATATCTTATTTTAATAGATCTTTTAGTTTGTCCAGAATATTTTGCATCGCATAATATTTCGTAAATTCTAGACTTTTTTGAATTCTCGACTTCGTCCTTTGGATTTCCATAAACTTCAGTTCATTGAGATTAGTTAGACAAGTTAACAACAAAACGCCTCTCGATGCCTATGAGACTGTAAGTAAACATAATAATATCATCAATAACGATGGTGGACCAATACCTAATAGTACATTATACAGTTTGTTGAAATAATATTTTACTTTCAGATTCACCTGACTGTTAGATACGGCAATATTGTAAAGATTATTTAAGAATAGTAGGTAAGGCAATACGTAAAATTAATTTAGGACAATTAAGACGCAGATACCTAACAGAGGTATCTATGGTATAAATGAGGATAATATTGTATATAATTTAGTTTAATCTTCCTCACTTGATGATTGAAACACGTATCGAGGTGTTAAAAATAACGGTTTGGTGTTGGAACTGAACTCCAGTAATATTCATCAAGTTGCTTGTCTGTTCATTTTTCACTTCTACGACGAATAAACCGAAAAACAAATAAAATCAGTTCCACAAAAAACTAATTCTGTGCGATTTTATAACGTAAATATGAAGAAGAGAAGTTACCTCTGGAGCAACTGGTAACATTGGAACTCCAGGACGAGGAGCCCCTATCCACCTGCTGAGGTCGGTCCGACATTCGTCCTGAAACAAAATTATCTGATTAGATCATTTTGTGAATGACTGTTGATTAATCTGAAGAAATTTAATCAAATAATTGAAAGATGACATGAATACAATAGTTTGAACAGCGTGATTTTAATGTTTTACAGATTACTCGCAAATGCCTTTCTTGCAATTTGCCTTGTTATTACGAAAACTTCGTGAGAGAAAATGTATTCATCATGATATCAGCTTAAATACTTCGAGGAAAAAAATATTTTGATATCAGATATCATTCACCTGGATAGAGTTTGCGGAATTCGAACAGAAAATTTCGTTATTTCATCTGTTTTTCGGGCGATATTCGTTTCGCCAGGGGCTGACAACTCCACGACAAACATCGTCTTGCTCTGACTTTCCTGAAAAATTATTAAGTTATTCCAAAATATTTTCCTGTTCAAATGTCATGTTTTTGTAGTTCCATATCTCAATGAATATTTATTCCACTCTACCGTTGTATACACTTATCGATAGAGAATTTTGGACTCTATACATTGATGTTATTCATTTTTTGTAAATCAAAGTATTCTGCCGCTTTTCAGCTTATTACTATATGATATCGCGATATTTTTTCACGAATTCAAATTGAACCAATGCGCTGCTGAAACAGCCCGAAAAATCAACCAAGCATATGGCAATGATAATGTTAATGAACGCACTGTTACACGTGTTTGCGAAGTTCTGTCTTGGATATATCAGCCTCCAAGATGAGACCTAAAGTGATCGACCTTTAGTAATCTAGAATGAGGAATTGACAATTATTTTGGATACTGACCCATCACAAACGGTGCGTGGGAGGGCGGAAGAACTGGAGTTAGCTCCTATGTGGTTTTTCAGGGTTCAATACGTATTGAAAAGGTTAAAAAGTTCAAAAGTTGGTGTCGCACGATTTGCACGATCGACAAAATTTGTCACGTTGTAAGGTATGTTCTTCTTTGCTTTTGCGCAACCGAACGATCCTTTTTCAGAACAGTTCAGCACGTGTGATGAAAAGTGGATCATATACAACAGGTGACGTTTTGAACAGTGGTTGGACACTGATGATCCACCCAGGCACTTTCCAGAGATGAAAACCCACAAAAAAAACACCATCGGTACTATATGGTGGTCGGCGGCTCTACGGAAACACCTGTCCGCATGTTCTACAAATAATCATCCGTTATGTCTCGCCCACCATACTCCCTAAAACTCTCGCTAACCAACTACAGTTTGATCAAGAACTTTGATTAGGTACTTTCTCACTGGTGGGAGCTTCGGCAATCAGGACCAGGCAAAAACGGCCTTCGTTGACTTTATCGAATTCTGAGCACACAATTTTAATTCTGAAGGAGTATTCACTGAGATAATGCAGTTTAAAGTAAACCCATGCAAAGTGACATACATTTTGAAACAACCTAATACATCAGGCTTATTAGCATGTATCAGCCTGAGAGTGTGGCAAGAATATTTTCAATAAATTCGGTACTTCTTGTTCCCAACAATAGATTCAATATTCCCCGGAGCGTAGGGCAACGCCAGTGTCGTAAAAGTGCCATAGCTCTCTAAGTGCCGGATTATATCGAAGGATACAGGCTGAGACCGCATCTACTGGGTATGTTGACAGCAAGTGTGGCAAGGATTTCAGGCGCCTCGTGGTACCTTATGGCAGGAAACTCTATAATCATCACGCGACTACGGTAGACTGTGTTGAAGACATCATTGTGACAGGCCATGATGAACCTCCCAGTTTCCGATTTCAGTTCACTCGACCTGAGGAAAGCAAAAGTCAGAGCTTTGCTAACTAACGGGTTCCAACTCGGTGACAGAATTGTGATCACCTCGTTCAGTGTCGAAAACTACTAGAGCTAACGCAGCTACTAGAGCAGATGCCTTAGAGAGAAATGTTTCAGTTCATGCTCTCCCATGGTCTTGGACCATGCAGGGGATTCGAACTCTTGATGACTTTACACGCTCCATCCATTTCCCTTTGGCATGTACCTACGCACTTCATCTTAATGGCCTTATTGTTCTCTGGGAAAGTACAACCGTTAAACGGATGATTTGGTATACAAACTCCCGTGGAGATACACGATTTTCGCGTTTTTACGTTGAGTTGATACAGATTCGCGCGAGTCTACTTCACTACTCTAAGCGAGTAAAGTAAAATCGTTACGGCAGTTCTGACAGTTCCGATGACCAGATCTTTCGTAGTTTGTGCTGATACTGGCCGCGGAGAAAGTTTCTGCTGTTCACTGCTGTTCCCTCTTGTTACTGGCGTTAATCCACTCCAAGGTTAGTGAACATATCTTCGGCATTCAGATTCTGCAGGATGGTTCCTTCCACGAGCTGCCCATCCTTTCGTTAGTCCTCTGTAGTTCTCTCCGTTACTATTGATTTTATTATTGAGTTACATCTATGATTTCGTGTAAATGTTATATACTTTACAAAAAACATGTAATCAATGTTTCCAAAACTGATCAGTTATCAATTTGTTCTTTGTTTTTTGAAGAATTCATCAAGCGTAAAAACAACCTGTTGGTGTTTTTGAACTTATTGGTACTCTTTGAATTCAGAGATATTGGAATATGGTAATAAATTTCAATACCAGTATACAAAAGGCCCCTGCGTGTTGTAGTAGGGTTGGGTGAGTATGAGTATTTTAGGAGATTTCCTGAAAATTAAATAAGAAGTCTAATATCACATATGATAGTGGGCATACTTGAAGACTGGCTATAAATCAAATCATCTAAAGGAACAATTTGTTCAGGCCAGTCTCAACTTCCTACACAGAAAGCAACTACTGCACTGGCTAATACCACGAAGGGCGTTGGATTATATCCAATAGGTGTCAGTGCAGGATTCTTCACTGAAGTTATTCCTGCATATGCTGTTGGCAATACAACTGCTGCAATAGATTTTAAGTTATTGGAACACACTTGCAGACCGGTTTGGCCACTCGTCAGTGCAAGGTAGTGTCTATCACTATGATTTCCGACAATTGAAAATCGAATTCCTTCAAGAGTATTTTTCCTCGAACTAGGCTGAAGCGGAAAACAAACAACAGATTTGTCATCGCCCCATCTGCCTGTAACCAACCGCATATTCGAAATTTGCCCAATTCCTCGTATAAGGAAAAAACTTCACATATAGTCAGTGTCGGATATATGGCAACTCCCTTCGTAGTATTAATCAGAGAAGTAGTTGTTTTCTAACAGGTGTCAGTCCATTAACCTACAATGTAGGGAGTTGAGACTGGTTTGAAGCAATTGCTCCTTCAGATGATTTGTAGAAGTTCAGCATTGCTGAACTAAATGGTTGCTATATATTGTCACTTTTGACATGTATTCATTGATTGTACCTTGGTAGCTTTTTAGAAACGCTACCAACTGGAGTGCAGCTGATATTTACGTTAAGAGTGAAGCATCACTTTTAAAATCGATCATTTTTGTTAAAAAAATTAAAAATATATTTTCATTTTACACACTTTGAGGACTTTCTAACATAGAACCAACTTCGAACAATCGAATTGGAGAATATTGAATAATTTCTTCAGGAAATGTAAAAAAATATTTTTGAGGTTTCAAAAGTTTTACGCCTATGCTCCTAATTGAAACCAGATTAATTAGTTTATTCGTATGAATAATAAATCACTTGTGACACATCTGTAGCGTTAATAACAGTTTACGATTTGAAGGCAGTTCGATAATTCATAGTTCCATTTCAAAATGTTATTGGACACGGTAAACCTTAATCTACTATTACACGACTTACCATTTTTTTTATTCTTCACGTGATATTCTAGAAAAAGTTAGATGAGTTTTATTGGATCTTTAAATGTTATTAATTTTTTAGATGTTTTTTTGTACAACAGATTTTCTGTAGGAAGATGGATGAGTAGAAAGTCAAAAGTTTTTTTACTAAAAGTAATCTTTCCATAAACTATATTTCTTTCAATTGAATTATTTTGTATTTCAGTACAACATTGACACGCTGAGAGAAATATTATTAAACTAGTATAAGTGAACTTTGATACATTAATTTTCATAAAGAACTGAAAGAAAAAACTTCAAAATAGAAAACTAATCGTGTAATACAATATAAATAAAACTGTTTTAATAATGATGCGGATACTTCCATAATGATGCGGATACAAATCCATAACTTCTATTAGGTAATCATTCGCTAGTTAGAATCTAATTAAAGAACAATCCGGATTCTTCTATTTTCAACACTAAAAATACCCACGAGGAACATTCGCATAAACTTTACGGCCAATGGACACGCCTTGTTTCGCGATTTAAATTTGCAAGCAAGTCTGATACAAAAGTCAAAATTGCCTACCATTGGAAAAGCTAAGTTGAAGTTACTCATTTTAACGTGTATACCAAAACGTTAAATTTTCGGAGCGCGCATGGAAAGCGTAGGTACAGATCGTAAATGCGCGGTAAAGATTTGTATTGCCTACGAAACCAAATTTTTCATTTCAATCGAGAGATTATGCGTTAATATAGAAAAAATATCCGATTGTTGTCTTCGACAACCGCAACATGACAATCTGAAGGCGCAGTACGTTATTATTTTTATTGTTCAACACATAGTCATAGTTTGATATCGATTATAATTGCCTACAGAAGATAGTCGATCTATTGGCCAACACATTCTTGATTGTATATTATACTTTTGTATTCATACATAAAATATTAGGAGAATGTATACATTTGGTTGTTGGACACTACCAATATATTTATTGTCACATTACATGGAATTTTGAAAGTTGGAGAGTTGTTCTACCATAACGTTAGTTCATTCAAGTACCCGTAATAGAAAGACTTAACAAATTGTCTATGTTCTGGAATCCTGGTCACCCTGGCCTGGAAGGCCTGGATGGCAAGAAGATTTCTGGCAAAATTTTCCAGGATTGGCTCACTCCAAGACGTTCATTTACCCTTCGAAGATTGAAACCAAACAGTTGTTGTACTACAGTAGGAATGACTACAGTAGGGATGACTACAGTAGGGTCTAACAGGCCTCCTTATAGGTTACTGTCTTCTGACTTATCATATACCGAGACTTGGAATGTCAAAAAAAAGTCGCCTTTGTTTCGAAAATCATGAAACAGCAGAGGATATATTTTGTGCCTGTCCCGCTGCAACCACACTTCTACCATCTGACCTGAAAGATCACTTACCTATAAACTAATTGGCTTCGTCAAGAAGCTGAGTTTATCTGGTCGAGTTTGAATAGGTGTTAGCCACAATAAAACCCCACGGGTTGCGGTGGAGGGACAATATGCTCACTCACTTTTGACCTAACCTAACCTAACCCGTAATTCATATTAACAATGATATTCTAGGGTGAACTGAATATATGCTCATAAAGAAAGAGTAATATTATTATTAGAGACAGCATTTCAGGAAATAGTTTTCGAATAACTACACTAACAAATGAAAAAATGGTTCAGATATCCATAAAACAACTATTCAGTATTTATAAACCTTTTCAATTCTTGTTACTCACCTATTCGTTTGGTAATAAAAAGAACTACTCTCAAAGTGAATGTATTTCGAAATTAACTGTAGGATAACAGATCATACAAGTAACTGAACTACAATAGATCATGACTAATACGGAAATAGGAAAAAACTAACGGTATCTTTTGTTTGGTGTTGACGAAGAGAACAAATATGTCAACAAGAGTGGTATATATATATATATATAAATTCGATTTGTAAACTCATTCTGTGAGATGTTAAATTCTGGAAAGCAAATATTCGTCAAAACTGTGAAAATACTCAATAGCTTCTTCTGTTCAGCGAAAAAAACCTCAATTACGTGACTGTTTCTTGTTAAGGAAGCATGCAAGGATCCCAAAACTCACACCTTCATACCAAGCACTCCTGAACAGATTCATAATTCACTAATCAGAACAGTCTTGCATGATAATGGACCGATCAGGATCTAGTAATCGCATAGACACTCCACCATCAACATTTCATCACCTTCACCATCCCTTTATGAATACGAAGCTCCCCAGTTAGTTGTTGAAACTATAAACGAAAGTTTATATCCACATTTTAAGAACATAACTTTCCGATATTCTCTAGAACAGATGTGTTCATCCCTATATATGCATCACTCTGCAATATATACGCATTCCATTGATATTGAAATGACTAACAAGCAAATACAAATTCACTTGGACCAGCTAGTCGTGCTAGTAAATGAAGAGTATCAAGATAAGAATAAACTCTTCATGATTAAAGCTGGTGACTTTCTCAAAGAAATTAACAGATGTGAGGATCTTTGAGAAGTAACGCTTTGAAGGAAAACGTAGATAAAAAAAAGAGCGCGCGATAACTGGGAAATATACTTGACAGGTTCTTGAATTTTCGAAAGTACTCGAGTTGATCGGGTGCAGTCTCAAGAAAATTATTTTGCTGACTCTCGAAAGAACTCAAAGAAGTGTTCTCCATATTATCACCAACAGCTACAGATACATCTCACTAACGAATCTAAGAAGTTTGGACGAAGTAGAATCTACGACGCATTATATTAGGTGTTTCTTTCTTAACGAGAAGCCCGCTTACACGGGATATCTCGCGCATTAGAGCTCATCACAATTAACCTCGTAAAAAAGGTTGATTTAGGAATCGTTGTGAAGAGAAATGAGAATTAGTATTGTTCTATGCATTTACTACATACAGGCCGTTTCTTTTATTATGTGGTAACATTGCTATATTCTAAACCGTATTAGATACGAAGACGATTAAATGGAAAAAAAGTAACTGTAATCGGGAAACATACAATGGCCGAAGAAAATTTACGGAGACTCTCGCCCTCCTTGAGTTATATGGGGAAAACCAAAAATGATGATTTCGTTTTTTTCGAATGGAATCATTATTTTGGAGAATATAAAAGTAAATATAGTTCAAAAAACTAAAAGCTCTTAAAGAACATCGAACTTAAAAGTTAATAATATTTTTTTAAATAAGCTTAAAACAACAATGAACGAAAAATACTAGTATTATTATGAAAAAAGCGACGGGTGCTTGATATACAAAAAATATGGCAAAAATGGCCCACGTATTTTTAATAATAACACTAGTATTTATCGTTCGTTGTTTTAAGATTATTTAATGTATGTATTTACCAATATGGAAGAACAGAGGAAAATGAGTGACTTTTAGGTGAGTGACTTTCGCATTTATGAGTATAGATTGAACTACACGAAAAAACATCTTTTGAAACAATTACTTTTATATGAACACAGAATTACATGAAAACTAGTTTCTTCCATTCAGTTTTTATTTCAAAAATTCGTTATGAAATTGAGAATAATTTAACATATACTATATTCATTGAATTGATATCATAGTACAGAAAAACTCAGATACGTTCTCCACTCTTGTTACGTTTCAGCAAGAAGAAGCACCTCCTCATTATATGGAGATTGGTGAACATTTTGATTATTTATTGAGATGAACTGGATCGAGTTCAGAACAAAGATTCAGTCTGAATTATATTATTTATTGTTTGTTATAGAAAGATTATAAAGCTGATAACGAATTAGGAACAGACAGTCCGATTTCCAAAATTGAACAAGTATCAGATATAGAAAGAACTGTCGAATGAGTTATTACACGATCCATATTTCTTTTTTTTATTGAAAAGTACTGAAAATAATACTGTTCACGTAAACTTGTCCCGTTGAAATGTTAAGGATAGGGGGACTTTTTACGTCCGTACTGTATATTTACTAGTAATAGAGGTAGGTCAACTGAAAAAGAATTTCGGAGCACTTGCCTCTGGAACTAATTTAAAGTTTATGTGGCCTGTTCCGCCGCTGTTTTTGTACCGTCTTGATTGAAATGAGCAGTCTGTTGCTTCGGTGCAGAACTCCTGATTGCCAATGAATCAATAAAGTCTTGTGTCAATGCCGTAATTTGCTGTAATTTTTATTTATAATCTTACATTTAACGATACATATGCTATACTTTGGTATGTGTTATATATGTTGAGTCGAGCCTTAGAACTCGCATATGAGAATCCCTGGTCAATAGTTATTTATTTCGAATAGTTTATTATTAAAGTGGAGGGATACTGAAGTTTTCCTGAAAATATCGGTCTTTTTAACATTTGAATCAGTCTTATTATAACAGCTGATCTAGTTTTGGAATCCTACGGCTATCAATATGAGTGAAGTGGATATGACATGAATAATAAAATAGGATCTGAAAAATGTGATTGGTGCAGGGAACCAGCAACACTTCAGCCTGAAATGTATGCATGAAATATATTTCAGATTTTTTTGAGAGGTTTCCGAGTACATGAATTTGTCACACGATAAAACAAAAAATTGCATTTTCGAAGCACCTCACTCACAAAACGGTGTACCTTTGCAAAAAATAACAATTTTTACTGGTGTGGACATTCGACAAAGTTCACCAGTTAACAGTTCATAATAAATTTCAGTCAATCCTCTAGTTATTCTTTTTCAAACTTTCTCATTGATACCTTTCAACCTGTACAAGGTGGCATTTAGAGATTTTTATGTCGACATTTCATGGGAATATATTAGCCTTTTTGGATATAACTTCACTGATTTATCATCATAATCGTTATTGTTCTGAATTTTGAAATGTTTTTCAAACAAGCTCGAAAATGGATAACTTATTCTTAATTCTAATTGACGATTTATGAGTTTTTTAAGATGGCCTTCTTTATCTAGGACAAATTGTATATTCAGATTGATTTTATTTCATAAAATGGTTAGTGTGTTATATTGAGAATCTTACACTCAATTTATTTTCCACAAAAATGTTAAAACCCAATGTCCAAGAACCAGCCTTCCTCGTCTACTTTGATACGAGTATAGTAACCGAAAATCGAAACACAGAAAATTTTCTTCTTGGAATTTGAAATAGATGTAGTGGCTGAATAAAAAAGACAAAACCGAGAATCGAGACGCCTTTTTGGAAATTAGATTTATAAGAAGGTCAATGTATCTAATTTGGAGAAGATAAAAATAATGTTTTAAACGAATTCTTCAATGAAATGATAAGAAAAGCTAGCATACTGACATAAAGAATATTGTTTGCCATTGTTTAGGATTGTTAACCATACTTCATTTTCTATGAATTTTAAGTCTGTTCAACTTCTGAAAATACCGACTACTTGTGTCTAT
This sequence comes from Leptinotarsa texana, assembly GCA_015342105.1. Taxonomy (NCBI): domain Eukaryota; kingdom Metazoa; phylum Arthropoda; class Insecta; order Coleoptera; family Chrysomelidae; genus Leptinotarsa; species Leptinotarsa texana. The sequence goes on along the minus strand of WOGN01000949.1, from coordinate 9,755 downwards.
CTATATCAGTCATTGACCACAGCCTTTGCTGACTAGTTAAGAACATAACTAGGTATCTTTGAATGATCCGCAGAATAGAAGTGTACTCTTGGTCCAATATTTCGAATTATCTTAAAAGTCACAAAATTGTTGAACTTACTGTTGGCGAGGAGAGCCGTGCCAAAGCGGATGTTAAGTTTATACAAATGATACATGTCAATATGATAAAACAAGTCACTACATTAATAAAGGTGAAATCCTCACTAATGGGAACGGATAACTGGAAATTTTCTTGATAAAATTATAATTTGGTTTGAAAATATAATATACCGGTAGGAGCCATGTGTTTATCTATTTTCCTGTAAATTTATCCACGCGCTAAAATAATCCGTGTATTTGTGTTGTTTCTGCAACTAACCTTGCACTTGGCTTTGCCGTAATGATGACAGCTGATGAACTAGAAACACGTGTCTGCGGTTTGCATGCTTTTTGAATGCTACGTCCATGACTTTTCTCTGTTTTTGCTTACATCAAATCCACTTGCTAGATTATCATCTTCAACGAATAATGGACCCTGAGGTCACGCAGGTAGCTAAAGCTGCCTCGTGACTTTAGTGAAAACTCTACTCGGGATGACCTGACCGAAACCACAAAGTGCCACTGGCTTCTGTTGATGACTCCGTGCATTTGTGTTCTTTCTGCAACCGACTGTTGCCTAACCTTTCACTTGGCTATACCGTACTGATGACAGCTGATGAGCTAGAAACACGTGTCTGCGGTTTGCATGTTCCATGTGTCCAAAATGATCTTATGAGATTTGTTTGATTATTTGACACTATTTGTATACTTGCAGTTCTCATCGAACCTAAATAAACGTAATAAGTTATTGAAACATCTATATTATAATAATCGGTGTGACGAATTTTAATGTAGTCATATATCCGTATTATTTAATGGCAATACCAGCTACCTGCAATCTCTACCTGATATTATCAAGAACGTTTTGAGTGAAACCTATAATTTGAAGTGTGGCGACGTGCCTAAACGATGAAAATATGTAAATTTTTAGAAATAGTGGATCTTTTTTTTTATTTCTCGATTGCCGACGATAGAAGACAAACCCACTACTTATTTATGTAATTTCTTAGTGAATTACATTAATTAGAGTAATTATCTCCTTTCGATGTTAATTTTATGACACTGTTTTTGCCGTCACCGTATTTTTCTTTCTCAGTTATATTGCGAGGTGGTGTAAATCCTACATAACTGGCTGATCTAGATCTTCGGGGAATTATTAAAAATAAGTATGTATCAACTTGAAAGGACCCGCATATTTCCTAATCGGTAAGTACTATTATGTGAGTCAGTGTTTACTAATGAACTGAAAAATATTGTTTTACAAAAAAAGTTATATTCACCAGGGACTGTATGTTTAAGAATTGATACTTTCAAATGCTGTTCCTTTATATAAGTCAAGACTTACTAACGGCCTCCATAACAGAATTTTGCAAATTTATACAGGGTGTCTCACGAGTAATGAATGTGACGGAGAATTCCATTTTTCTGTTACAAAAGTAAAAATATAAAAATCTACGAATATTTTCAATAATTTTTCAATCTAGCAGACTACTATTATAATATTCATGCAGTCATTGTTCACTGTGGTTCTTACGTTGAATTTGGTCATTATTACGCCTTGATCAAAGACGAAACGGACTGGTTTAAGTTTGACGATAGTCCATGTCCCGAAAAAAGGTTCATTGAAATGTCTAAAGTCGTTATATCAATTTGAATTCAAAATATCAAACACTTTATCAATTTTTTTTTCAATGAATGATGGTATCTGATTGAAACTGGCATAAGTATTCGTCGCTGTAGCTACTGAATAACTGAAAACTTGACTGGCTAATTTAATCTTCATCCTTTGAAAGTTAATTGGAAATAAATGACAAGCAGTAAGTTTGGGTGCTAAACATCCTTATCCAAGTTGTAAAGTTGTTCAAGATGATTCTTGTATATTCATCAAATTTCAAAAAGTCATGAAAAAAATTTTTTCTGCTATATTTCAGCAAATGAGGAGTATCAAAAAACTAACATATTTTTTCTCATCAACAAAGAAATATGGCTGCTCTACAGCCAATTTTACGTCTTTTCTGGCAAGTGCATAAAAATTAGAACCTACATCTGAAATGATACCCAATTTTTGATAATTTCCTAACATCTTCATTCACAATACTTTTTATATCCAGTATTGATGTGGATGAATTGGTAAAAAGGTATGCAACAGGCTGTTTCCAGTTCAAATGTATGTCTTTTTCCATGACTATCAAGATATATTCTGCTATAGAAGCCGTTTTCTTGGTCAATAATCACTCAAAACCAACTATTCTACTATCCTTTTCTATATTGTAGGAGAAGTATGACTTGTGCTCAATTCATGGAAACAAATGGTATTAAAAATATATTAAATCAGAATTTGATGAGAGACAAAAAGAGGTATTTTAGCAAAAGTTTATTTCGTTTGGTTTTGAATCGTTTTTCTGAAATAACATTTTTATATTATTGAATTGATTGTTGTTGATGAAAACTCCAGTATAAAATACAGATTTCTCAATTTGGGGTTGGCTAGTTTGCTGATTATGAAGTGGGTCAATCGAATGAAATTCTAATGTTTTTTGTTATTGATGACAGAATGTTAGAATAGATATATTTGCTATTTAAAGTAGATTATTCAGAACACAATAATCAAAAGTAGGCTCCTCAAAAGTTTATTTGAATATACATTTGATACTTTGATTTTGCAGCGATTTCAGTGGAAGTAATATTTCTCCTACAGGTACATATTAGTCAAATCAAAACTCGATGTGGTTCAACAAATTATTTTCTTTTGTAGTTTTCCAGTGGAACTACGATTAATTTGTCATGTAAAATCATTACTTTTGAGGCGTATACTATTCGTAAAGTTCAATTTCATGAAAAAATATTCTGCATATGAATGAACCCACTATATATGGTCTATGGAAATTTATTTTTTGATTTTTGTTATATGTTCATTCCTTCAATCTTACAAAATAAATTCTAGAAAAAAATACCTTTTTTCGTCAATTGGAACTCGAAAAAAGTAATGCCGACATCACCCTGCAAATTATAGCAACCCACAGCCCGATATTTATTCATTTTGAAACTAGACACAAATTTTTCACAAATACAAAACCACCACGTACAACAACTCACTCTGTAATAATATTCCATGCCTCAACTTGGCTCGCTTGGTAAACGCCTCAGATTCAGTTGCTTGCGCTGTAGGTCAGCCGCGCATAAAATTCGAGGTGAGGAATCTTGTCCCAAATGTGGCAGAGAGTAAACTTACTTGTGTTTACTTCTATACGAAGCTGATACCATGATCCTGCCAGCCGACTGTTGCATCTCTGTACGATTTGCAATCGGATCACTACGTGCAATCAACTCAGATGAAGATCGTTTCGATTCTGATGTGAAATGATGGAGCCATGTTCCATCCATTGTCACATACCAACGCAAAAATTATTGAAACACTGCTCAGATTCATAAATTCGTTATTTTGGTCGTTTGTGAGTTGGCGCAGTTTTAACAGAGCTTTCGCATACCCAAATATCCATGCACGATATACTCAACACGTTCCTTTGATATCTTTAGAGCCTCATCTATTTTGCAGTCGACCAGAAGTATTTTGTAGACTCTTTTTTGTTTTCGACAGTAACAGCCCCTTTGGGGGGTTCACTGCGCACATCGTTCTTTTTCACTTCGTTTAAACTTAGCAAACCACATTAGTAGATTTTTTTGGTGCCAAGTTATATTAATGTTTATCAAGACAAGTTTTGACTTGAATGGTATTTTTTTCTTCGTCGAAAAGGGATGCTTTATTGACACACGAAAATCATTTTCATCCATTTTCTTCAAACTAACGAAAGTTACTCACTCAGAATAGTCCATCCTACAAAATAATAGTACGACAGCTGTGAAATTTGTTCACATGTCTCTTGAAGGTTAGAGTTAGTTAATAATCATATAAATTCAATACTAGTAGCGTCATAAAATGGCGCTCCCACACTTTTTTCTATCATGTTTGGCAATTTTCAACTGATACCTATCAGATACCTAATTTTTTTGGTGCTACATATGACAGTATACTATAAACGAGCTTATAAAGATGAACAAAGAATTTTTGGAAACGAATTCATCATGTGGCGGAAGCAATTCGAAACAATATATACAACATTTAGAAAACTCCACTTCTAAAAATATAACCCTTTCTATTCAAACCCTCTTGAGGGATTCAATCAAATAGGTCAATGAATCTCATTACGATGTCATCGATGACATGAGTGGATCAAACTTATTCTGTGACATAAAAATCGTAATTCATGGATGAATTGTCTGTTTTTTCGTATGATGTTATCCAGATTGGTACTGAAGAGCCCTAAGGCAAGTGTCTTATGGCGAAACATCGATATCTACCAGTGAGGATGACAGTGTTCCAGTAAGTGCAATTTTTTACCATTCATTTAGTGTACAATTTTCTGTGAATGATTTTATTCCATAATGAATATTTGGAATACAAACTGAATAGAAAATAGTGTCTTATGTATAATTCAATGTTCATAAGAATTCCAAAGAATTTTTCTTTCGTGTAATTCAATGTTTATATGAAAGTAGTTGTTGAATGTTACATTCAATAATAATTATTATTATTGATGGTACTTGTGATGCACTGTTTGGAACCTTTGGTGTAGTAATGAATATTATTGGAGTTTTATCGAAATACCAAACCGTTATTTCAACATCTCAACACGTTTTTAATCACCAAGTGATCATCTTCACGAGGAACATTGAACTAAATTGAATTAAACTAAAAATACAATGTTATTTTTATTTATACCGTAGATACCCCGTCAGGACACCTGCTCCTCAAGTGTCTTGAATTGATTTCACAATATTGCCTTATACTAGTCTTAAATTCATTTTTCAATGTGTCCTTATGTAATAGTCAGGTAAATCTGATAATCAGCTTGTTGAAATTATTTTCTCAAATTATGAAACGAAATTGTAATTATAAACCTCTACCGAAAGATACCTTCACCCATACTATGTCCTAGAATATTACATAGCTTTCGATGCTGAGCTGGATTGTTTCTCAATAACCTGGAATGTTACGAGATGCTTCCGAATGTGTCAGACATCCTGAACGTTCCAAAATACTCTCGAACCTACTAGAATGTTCCGGAATGTTCAGGAAGGCTCTCAAATACTATCAAGTGTGCTTTACGATTCTAGAAATTTCTGGAGGGTGAAACTACCAACCCTCATTTCTTCGAAGCACGACATTCAGGTAAAAACTGAAACATTATATAAGCATTGCTTCTGGCTGATGTTTAAATTAGTGTATTATTCACAATTTGACCAATTTTATCAGACGATATTCGTGAGAAATATGACTTTCTCAATTCAATCAAGAATGTTGCCAAATATTATGGAACTGCCAGATCAGAACGCCTTCCTCTAGAACCGATTAACCTATATGCAACGATGAAATATTACATTATTCACAATCCTTTAATATGCTTTGAATTAAGATTTCTCGAGATAGTTATTAAAATAATATGCAAATACCTTTGGATTTAGTTAATAAAATGAACATTTTATATCACTTTCAGGAGACCTCCTGCGTAGATATATATGTCGCTTGATGAAAGTGATACTTTGCATGATTTTGAGCACGATGTTCAGCATGGTACATATCGATTTCTACCGGTGTAAGAAATATTCGAAAATCAGTGGGTTTGAAACATTTGATTTGACTTTCGAAATACTCGTGCATATTACAATAATAGTTGAAACACTTGATTGAGATATTTTCAAATGAATATTTCCAAGTATGTTCTTGCGAACTGAATGAAACAAATAGTTGCAACCATCCTCTCAAATTGTTCTATAGCAATTCATGAAATCATATAACCTGGACGCTATGCTCTCTTATGTAAGAGCTAGCTGTCACAAAGCACATGCTTTTTTGAAAGATGAAAATATGAGCTCAATATCAATTGAGCATGAGAATACATGAAAAATTCTGCATTTCGAAAGTTTTTTTTTTCGTGTAAATCAATGTTTATATAAAACTACTATTTCGACGGGGCTTTTTCTTCCAGTTTGTGTCTGAAAGTTACTACTTTGATTAATCAACAAATCTTTTTGTGAAGTTAATTTTTGAAATTAATTGCTTCCTTCTTTTCTTTGGAAGATTCCCATGATTCAAGAAGAAGAAGTAGAAGGCCAAGAACTTTCTTTCCCATCAATAATAATATTTTGTCACTCCTGTGATGATTGTTCATTACTGAAATATTCATAAAAAATATACATGTAGTGGTTGACAATGTTTCATGCTGAATTTCATCAGTTCGGACTTCCACTAACTAATATGATATGAAATCTCTGAAAGAAAAAATATAATTGAAAATCAAAATGAATAGCTAAAAATGAGAAAATATACAATAGAAATAAAATAAGGCAAACATTTAAAATTGAACCACAAAAAATGAAGTTATTTCACGACGTTTCGAATGTTAGTTTCCACATTCAATTGTATTTATTGCTAAATATAGTTGTCATTTTCATATATTCATTTCAATTTTCAATTTCATTCGTTCTTTCAGAGGTTCAAAATCAGAATATATATCATATGGAGATCCAAACTAGTGAAAAATATGTAATTAGAATAAACATGAAAAAAATTCAATGTGGCTTTAATATACTAGTAAACTCAAGAATCCTAACTAGTTATTGCAATATATTACTAAAGATCTTGAATTGTAAATATCAATAATAAATGTTTCAACATTTCCACCATCATCAGATAATTTGTTAATTAATTATTTTTTTAATGTTCCTCTCGATAACAAATAAAAAAATATTCGTTTGCTACTCGCTATTAGCTGATTATGAAATACAATTTTGTAATTTTTCAAGTGAGTGTTTCTGTGCATTACATTTCACAAGAATGAAATTAAAATCATATTAGTTTTTAATGTCTATACCCGTGCAACTAGCACCCCTGTTAGCAATACAAGAATCAAATTGGTTTTAGTTGGAAATATCCTGCCCTTGTTTATTGCCTGATGTAATCTTATGTCCTTTGTATTTTGTATTTTGCGATTACCAAACATTATATTTGAAAAATATTATATGCCAAGAAAATAGTGTAAACTCTAATCTATCAAGAGAGTATATTTTATGGGAAAGAACGTTTTTGAAGAAGTCCTGTTCATGCATTTTAACCAACAAATGTGTATTGCAGATGTGCTATCTGTTTCATTTTCGATGCCGCACTTTTTTGTATCTATCACACAGGTGTGACCCATTGAAAAAATACCGCAAGACGTTTTTTATGAACAGAAAAACTTTTCAAGCAGAATAATATCAGAATTTTCAACCCCTTAAGAGTTTTTCACATACTAGAAAAATCATGGAAAAGGAAATGTTTCTCCATAGACAGAAAAAACTCTTTGTGGGAAGTTTCAAACGACTGATTATCACATATTTATTGTATAATTAATTCAGAGAAGTTCTATATATTTAAACTAGATTTACATTTCCAAATTCAGGCAGCATAAACCTTCGAATATCATCAAAACTTTTACGTGTCGAACGAATTTTATAGGCAATAAAACATAAATTTCACTGAATTATTCATAGCGTTATGTGAAAAATGTATCATCCGACCTCCTTTACTTGACAAATACCTATTTGATAATCAGATTAGGTAAACCGCTTATGATCTTGAAATCAGTGCGATAAATTATACAAATGTATAATCACGTTACATTTGAACAAAATATCAATTTGTAGTTCCATTAACATTCACTGGTTCACAAATTAACTAAAATCATGAAGTGACTCCGCATCGTGATTCGCCAATTAAACTTTTTTATGTTGATGACGATGAGTGAATGCACGGTCGCACATGACAGTTTCTTCAAGGTACTATTTCAAATACAATGTTCGATGAAGAAAAGAGAATTTTTATTACTTTTATTTGTAACTAACGTTACTCCAGTTTTGTCCTTCAAGGACATTTTCAAACTTCATATATTAAACTAACAATGGTTCATTACATTAGCCCTTTTATTCCCCCCTGTAGGTACTAATAGAGGTACTCGGCTTGATTGAGTACCTGAATTTACAGTTTACAATGCGAATGTGACAATTTGAACACCGGTGAGTAAACTAAATTGATTTGATCATTTAACAGGTTGAACCCGCAATGTGTATACTTGTGAATTTTCAAGGATTCTGAATAATTGGGTTTGTAACCCTTGAATAGTGCAAAATTTCCTTATCGTTGAGATTCGGAAACCTGTCATGTGGTCTGAATACCACTTCCACATTTGTTTTTTCTGAATAAATCCGCAATCATCTCTGTTCTTTTTCCAAAATATGTTAGGGTTACCCATTTCTTGATTTTTGATTATTTGACCTGAGGGTATATTTATCTATAAGTGAATTTACAGACTTCTGGATAACTAACTTCTGACTGACTAACTTCTGGATAGTATCTGAGTTGAAACTATTATTATGACCTCTCTGTGTAATTATTCACGGAATCAGATAAGCGGAGAATAACCAACCAGAACCCCTCTTGCCCTGAACTATTTTATAAACAGGTTCAGGTTTACCAATGGGCTCACCCCTTAGCAATTCACTTTTAGCAGACATATTTATGAACAACTTGGAGACCACTATAGTAAATTCTGACCTGGATAAAAAAAATCATTTTTGGTACAGATATGTAAGCGATATTCTTGCCTCTTTCAGAGGTTCTACACGACAGCTGAATCAATTTATGACATTAATGAATGATCTCAATAGCAACATTCAGTTCACACCCCTAACAGAGATAGAGAGACAGATACATTTCTTAGACCTGATCATTACATATAATCAGAAAAAAATTTGAATGCAATGTTTTCAGAAAACCTAGCTATACAGACAGTACCATCCCAAGCGATTCTTTCTATCCAGACAGTCATAAATTAGCAGCTTACAATTCAATGTTGCATAGAGCATCCTACTGCCTTTGTCTGCTAACAATCTAGCTAGGGAAATTCAAATAATTACACAGATAAGTCATAATAATGGTTTCAACGCATCCCTCAGGTTAAACAACCAGAAATCAAGAAATGGGTAACTAACATATTTTGGAAAAAGAAATATAATTGCTGGTTTCTTCAGAAAAATAATGTGGAAGTATTCTGACCACATTCCAGGTTATCTGATTCCTATTTCAATACCAAAGATAAGGTGGACAAGTTGGAGAAATCTGGAGTTAATAAGCTTGAGTGCCCGGAGTGTAATAGTGTTTATCTGGGACAATGTGGTCGAAATTTCCAAAAACAGTATGCTG